>ML810645.1:195372-225017 GCA_009831015.1 Picea engelmannii
ATTTTCTGTCAACTATTAACTAAGAAAAAGAAGGCTAAGGGTAAGATGACCTAACCTACTGACTGTTCAAACCTAGAATCAAACACCTGAGAGGAATACTTCTCATCAAAGGAGGGGATGACTGCCCCACCCTGAACAAAACGTAGCCTATCAAGCACGCGACTGTCACTAAAACAACACGCATGCAAACGTGTGCTGAACAGAGACAGAAAGCGTGTACACATAGGCTGACCTTGTACAGGCTGCGTGTATATCTAAATTCTAAGAAAAAAATGAAAACATGCAGTTCATACCAGGAAGAGGCCTTTGGTATTGATAACCAGGGTCCCTTGAAGGCTTGGATGCTCTTTCTAGCAGAAAATACAAATAACGTAAGGAATAATAAGGTGAAAAAAGGCAATCTGAGATAGGACTCTGAACCAGCAAGACTCAGACAGGATTCCAGAAAACGCCCTGAGAATGTGAAATTTTGACAGGGAAGAGGAGGACTGCCTCTAAGGTTCTCTGAATTCCTGCATGTTATTGTTATCTCTATAGCTAGCGTTCACATGCGGGCTGTAAGAGGATAGGGCGTGGGTACACGCATGCCGGCCTTCTGCAGGCCGCGTGTACCTCTGTGTGTCTCGAAAACTATATTCAAGCAAAAGTCAGGGAAAGCTGGTATGGAAAACTAGACTCCCTGCTAGCTCAGACCTTACAGAAAAAGACAGGTAAAAAAAAAACCAGAAAACCTAATCTTTAAACTACCCAAAAACTCAAATAAATCCAGAAACCCTAAAGAGTATTCTCCCCAGTACGGTCGCCAATTCTGTTGTTGGGAAAAACACCCTACAGACGGACTAACAAACTAGGGTCAGACTTGCATGCAGATTTTGACCGAAAAGAAACTACTTTCTTACCTACAACCCAATATTTAAACCCCTCTTTCACAGTAAATGCATGGAAAAGGACCACTAACCTAATTACCGGTGTTCGATGTAAATCCTCCATTGCTCTTCGATTAATTTCTTGCGCTACTCCTTCCACAGATAACCTACACTCAAGACAAACAACAACTATGCATGCATGCTACTTCTATACTCAAGGGTTAGAAATCAAGCATAAATTAATCAAACCATAGACAATTCATGCATTGGGACGGGAAAAGTATTCTTTTTATTACTGAAAGTGAATCAACTTACAACAAAGCTGAGACCGACCATCGCTCCTTGAACCTGATCCTGGGCTCCTCTTCTTCTGTCCTTCAACTGCTTTGCATTAAATCTCCTTTGGCATGAGGAAAGGCTAAAGGGTTGGGACAATGGAATATGTAAATGGGCAGAGTTTCTTCGCTATATTTTTTTCTCTTCCAAATGGTACCCCTACCCCTTCTTTTATAGGCTAGAAGGATCTAGGGTTTTGGAGGAACCCTCGGCCATGCATGGCCGAGAGTTTCAGTTAACTGACCCATAGATTTTTGTTCCTTCGACAACTTTCCTTTTTTCGTGCTTTGTTAGGTACACGTGGGTTGTAGTGAGTCAGCTAGCGTGCACTCGCATGCAGTAATGGGTTAGAGCGCATGGGCCTTGACACAAGAGGATTTTCAAAGAGTTGTTTAGCAGAGTTTTGGAAAAGAAGGGATATGAGTTGGCCTGATGCCAGGTAATCATGTGTGGTGCAATTTAGGGTTATAACAATGGCCACGAATATCCACCTAGATGTTGTGTAGGGATTTGAGATAGCCTCGGAAGTGAATAAACCATAATTACAAAGAAGTGACCCCATTATAGAGAAACATGTTGATCTAAAAACTGTCAAGATGAGCTAGTTGAAATTGGGAACAGGTTGGTGGCCACCAATATCCACCTGGATCAGTCCTCCCCCCTCAGGAAGCAATGGTATACATTGCGTTGAGTGCCCAAGGAAGAGGGGAAAGAGTTTATTGAATCATTGATCCATATTTACGAGAAAAATGAAATGAAATCAATGATATTATAATGAAACACACATAAATATTGCTAGAAACAGAGAACTACAATAATACATTAATTCTATTAATGAAAGCATTGTAGAGAGACTGTTAAAATACAAAGTGAAAGACTTACTAGAACATTGGAATCTTAACTCTGAGAAGAGATGTGACAGCTATGCTCATTCACAATAAGATGGGTACAATGAGGCTTTGAATGCCTTTTTACAATAAACATGAATTCCAAAACCCTAGACATCCAAAAACCTAACCCTAAGAGATGAAGCACCAAAATTCACGTGGGCCTCGTAGGGGTAAATTAATACATCAACTTCTTGGGGTAGTAAATTTTTCATACGATTTTCGTTTTAGGCGTGTGATAGCCCATTGTAAAGGTATTTTTGAGAACTACACATTATGTGTCAAACTTTGACTCCGTCAATAGTTTGACTGTGATAAGCCCAAAAATCGTTTTTAGGGCCTCAAAACGGCCCCGAAAGTACACAAAGATGTACTGAGATGAAAAATTTCAAAATAGGTTAGTTGGACTAGATGGGCAACCATCGATATCCACCTGGATGTTATGTAGGGCTTCAAGACAGCCTCAGAAGTTCAGAACCCATAATTGCAAAGAAGTGTCCCCATTACAGAGAAACGTGTTGAACTGAAAATTGTCAAGATAAGCCATTTGGAATTTGGAATAGGTGGGTGGCCACCAATATCCACCTGGATCATTCCTCCCCCCTTAGGAAGCAATGGTCTCCATTGCATTGAGTGCCCAAGGAAGACGGGAAAGTATTTGCTAAATCACTAATCTAGATTTATGAGTGGAACAAAATAAAAGCAAAGATATTACAATGAAGCACACATAAATGTTGCCAGAAAGAGAGAACTACAATAATACATGAATTCTATTAATGGAAAAACTTTAGAGAGACTAAAAATACTGAGTGAAAGACTCGCTAGAATGGTGGAAAAGTATCTCTAAGAAGAGATGTGATGGCTATGTTCATTCACAACAAGATGAGTACAATGAGGCTTTGAAGGCCTTTTTACAATAAACATGAATGCCAAAACCCTAGACATCCAAAAACCTAACCCTAGGAGATGAAACACCAAAAGTCATGTGGGCCCCGTTGGGGTAAGTTAGTACATTAAATTATCAGGGTTGTAACTTTTGCATACGATCTCCTTTTTAGGTGTGTGATAGCCCGTTGGAAAGTTATTTTCAAGAAATACACATTATGCCATTAGACTATGACTTTTTCTATAGTTTGAATGTGTCAAGCACCAAAAATATTTTTTAGGGCCTCAAAACGGCCCCAGAAGTACATAAATATGCACTGAGATAAAAACTTACAAAATTGGCTAGTTGGAATAGATGGGAGGCCACCAATATCTAAATGGATGTTGTGTAGGGATTTGAGACAACCTCAGAAGTGCAGAACCCATAATTACAAAGAAGTGTCCCCATTATAGAGAAACGTGTTGGACTAAAAACTGTCAAGATGAACCAGTTGAAATTTGGAACAGGTGGGTGGCCACCAATATCCACCTAGATCATTCCTCCCCCCTTAGGAAGAAATTGTCTCCATTGAATTTAGTGTCTGGGGAAGAGGGGAAAGCATTTGTTGAATCTGAATCTTGGTGAGCTGCGTGCTTTGTTGGAGAAGTAGCACTACTTGGTTTGTGGAGGGTTGTCACCTACCTGTTTCTAGAGGGGTTGAATATGTTCCACAAACCTGTTGTCTCTGGTCTTGATGGGGCATTGTTTAGGCACCATCGTAGGTGAATAAAAAATATCTTCTTTCTCTTCTACAATTTGCTTCTGCTAGATAGAAGGTGTTGAGGCTGCAATGGTTGCAGTGGCCTTCTGTGCATCCTTTGAACAGATTGTGAATATGATGGATTTTGCAGGATGAGAGATTACCTTGCGGCATTTTTTTGGTGGAACAATAGTCATAACTACCTCTGGTATCCTGTAGAGCTGACCCCCGAGAGTAATAATGACACCATGGGGTCGAGACTCATAAATAACATGACATTTCCACATATATGGTTGTCTGAAAACAACATCACATGCATCAAGAGGGGAAACATCAAATACTACCTCATCCTTGAAGATATGGATACCATAGGAAAGGCAACACTATTGTATGATGCAAATATATCATCCCTGGCAAAGTCACCCAGTGTTTTAGGGTTGCAGGTGGGGTGTTGTTGACAACCCCAACTATTTGATGACCTCAGCTGAGATGAAGTTCTTCTGGCTTCCTCTATCAAAAATGAAATGCAACGAGGTCCCCTTCACCCATATTTGTTAATGGAAGAGGCACATCCCTCTTCAGGAATATCCCTCTTCAGGATATGATGGTTCTTCTGGTTAAATTGTTGCAGTTGCAACAGTAGATGTGGGGTTTTCATCGATGATATGTATTTTTTCATTATTTTCTGGATCATATTTCAAATCAGGGTTTGACTCCTTATCTTTGATCTTAGCCACCAATGACTGTTTTGAGCGACATTCATCGGTGTTGTGACAAGGGATTTTTTAGAAGTTACACCACTTCCTTGTGTCATTCTTCATGTTTCCCTTACCCTTATTTTCCTTTGCCTTGGACTGGTTGTTAGGAGTTTGGTGGTTAGGTTTGTCTTTATCATGCTTTGGTTGTTGCGTATTTGCAAACCCAAACTCCTATTTGTTTTTGTGCCCAAATTTTGGTTCAATTTTGAAAACATATCGATAGGTATCTCCCAGTGATGAGATGTTTAGGAAATCCATTTCGGTTTGGATGTACCTATGTAGAGCTCCACAGTATTTCAGAACTAGATTCCACTCAGAGTCTTTGATACACGACTTGGTATGCAAGGTATGGAAATTATTTGTGAACTCCGACACTTTTTTTCCCTTCTCTTGTTGCCTTCTCTTGAAACAGTGTGGTCCATCTCATGTATTGGTCTTCATAGTTATTAATAGGGTAATATTACTCCTTGACCTAATTTATGGAATCTGTTGTTTCTGTCAATGTGGGTTCGACCCCATATATCCCAGATTCCTTTGTGGAACTTTTCTCCCAGTAATTTTCCCACCAATGTTTGACATGGGGAGAGCCTTGAGGAGTGCGAAGGTGATCTTTTCCCTATCGAAAAAGTTGTTAATAGAGAAATAAAATTCTAGCATATTTAACCTTTTTTCTAGGGCATCTGCATCTATCTGACCTTCAAATACGGGAATATCAAAGTTAAATTGTACCTTGAAGGGAGAATTTCCTGCAAAGTGGCCGCTTTATGAAGATGCTCCTATTTCTGTCGGAAGGCATTGAAGGATGTGGGTAAAATTCTCCATCATTTCATCCCTCTGTTGTGCGAGAGCCTGCTCAAGGAACAAGTTAATATAATATTCTGCTCCACCATTTTTCTTTTCTTTCTCCATGGAGGGTTTCTTTGGCGTGCGAGAATGATTTTCCTCAAGAGAGGCAAGATAAAGACCCAACTTTCTATACTTGGACCTCGTCGGGGACATGCACTAAAAAAAAATCAAGAGCAGTATGCTTCGATACCACTGATCCAAATTTATGAGCAGAGCGAAATGAAAGCATAGATATGACAATGAAACACACAAAAGATATCCAGAAACAAATAACTACATTAATACATGAATTCTATTAATGAAATAACTGTGGAGAGAATGTAAAAATACAGAGGGAAAGACTCGCTAGAATGGTGGCAGGTTATCTCTGAGAAGAGATGTGATGTCTATGCTCATTCCTAATAATATGAGTACAATGGGGCTCTAAAGGCCTTTTTACAATAAACATGAATGTCAAAACCCTAGACATCCAAAAACCTAACCCTAGGAGATAAAGCGCCAAAAGTCTTGTGGGCCCCGTTGGGGTAAGTTAGTACATCAACTTCCCAGGGTCATAACTTTTTCATATGATCTCCGTTTTAGGCTTGTGATATCCCATTGGAAAGGTATTTTTTGAGAACTACACATAATTCTGTCCAACTATGACTCTGTCAAAATTGTGACTGTGGAAAGCCCCAAAAAAATTGTTTAGGGCCTCAAAACAACCCTATAAGTACAAAAAGATGTACTGGGATGAAAACTGCCAAAATAGACCAGTTGGACTAGATCTCTTCTTCTTTGTTTTCTAACTAAATGTTTTTCTCATGCTCTTCATGGTTATATTGATATAACTGTTGAAGTATCACCATATCCTTTTTTTGGAGTTTCTCCAACTCTTCTAGAGTGCACATAATTGCGTACTCAATATTTTCAAGAGCCTCCACAAGAACTTTAAGATGTATATAATTTCTTGGTCCCATACGAATATATTCTATTTCATCTGCAAAATTAGTATTAAGATTATGTAATTTTTCTTTAGTGATTACTGAGGTATGCCTCAATTCCTTGATGAGGTTGTCTTCTTCATTTATGAGTGAGGATTGAATAAAATCCTTCATTTCATTCTGATTAGAAATGTATTTCAATGTATTATGTTATTCAATATGATTGGAATTCTCCTTTTCTTTATCTTGGTCCTTATCTTGACAAGAATTATCTTCTTCTTGTGCTTCATTCTAATAACAATTTTCTAGTTGGAGCCATAATTCTTTAGCAGATTTGTAGTGCCTCATCTTTTCTTTGACTTGGTCTGAAAATCCATCCTGGATTTCTTTTAAGGCTATTGAATTGTTTCTCCTTGCCTCCTTTGTAGTTTTGGTTTTACTCTTTGAAGTAGTTAAGTGCCATGGCTTACTTACTACTGAATCCCAAAATCTAGATCCTCTTGACTTCAAATATCTTTTCATATTTTCCCTCCATGATGAATAATTTGTTCCATCAAATAAGGGAGCTTCATTTGTGGAGATAACAATTTTTCCACCCATTTATTCTAAATCTACCTTTAGTGTTAACTATGCTGAAGGAACCTTCTCTGATACCAATTTTTGAAATGGATACTTGACATTGAGAGGGGGGGTGAATCAATGTCATAAAACTTTGGACAATTTTCCACTTTTCATAAATTAACTGAAAAACATATATTTATTTCATTTTCTCGACCAATATATAAATGAATAAATACTTTATTTATTTATTTAACTTGAACGAATACATAATATAAATCTTTGAATATCATCTTCAAACAATTATGAGAGACCTAACTCTTTGTTACAAGACCCATCTTGTAGTTCTCATATACAACTGAGAAATGAGGAATCCAATCCTCATAACAAGTCCCAACTTGTTGATCTTAGATCCAACTGAGTTGTGAGGAATCCAATCCTCATACAAGACCCAAATTCTAAACATGCACCAACCTGATAGAATGAACCTTCATTCAATCCATTATATATGAATATATATACTTCAACAAATTCAACTACTTCATATTCTCACCATTATTTCTTGTTTATATAGTCTTCCAACTGGTGTGAATTTAATCATTGCATCTTTTGATTTTGAACCATTGTACCTTTTCATTTAAATGATAATATTAAATAATATGATTTTCCTTTTTATTCTTTATTCATAATGCTCATGAATTAAATCTCTTTTAATCATGACTGTGTGTTGGTTCTTTTGTCTTCATGAGTTGATCATAGACATGGATCGACTCATCATATCATTCTCATGCTTCTACTGTGTTCTTAGTTCACCAACATATCATATTTGATATTTTATCGATTCTATGTATTGTTCTAGTGCTAA
Source organism: Picea engelmannii (assembly GCA_009831015.1). Taxonomy (NCBI): domain Eukaryota; kingdom Viridiplantae; phylum Streptophyta; class Pinopsida; order Pinales; family Pinaceae; genus Picea; species Picea engelmannii. The sequence continues at coordinate 203,037 of ML810645.1, forward strand.
CTCTCTGTCAAATTAAATCTGTATGAGGCACTTCCTTCAAACCATTTACATAAGACCATATGCGCAAAACCATGGGCTTATTTTCTAAGCGATGTTCCCAGCACTGCCTCTTCTTTCGCTCTTTGTTTCTTTATTCCATATGACTGCAGGTGGTGACCAGGCGCTACGCCAAGCGAGTGCTTGATCACTTATCAAAATCAACGGTCATGTTTTAATCTCCCGATGAGATGGACGATTGTTGGTACTTCGAGACTTTGTCCTTCGCAACTTTTAGCCTCTATAATCTTTCAAATATCCCGAAGCATATTTCTCCGAAGTAGATCGGGCGATCGATATATTATTTTCACGATGAAGGATTATCGCTCACTTCGGAACTTCGGCTATTTGTGGCTCCTGAAATCTGGAGTAACAATTCCTCTGAAGAGATTACCTACAGAATAAGTCATACAGTAGTGGTCACCACTTTTTGTCTGTTAACACCTCCACTTACGTTAACCTTCCACTGTACTTTATCAATGGTCGAGAACGCTCCTGAATTAGATCAACGATTAGAGTTAACTTTGGCCTTCATCGCTTCGGGTGATTTATGATGTTAGAAACCAGTTTCCCCCGAAGTACATACTCCCGAAGTAACGTAATTTTCTAATGTCACTTATGACTTGGCACTGGCCGAGTGGCTTCCATGTGTCACTCAGATTCATGACTTACACATACCTGAAATGTCAATTTCATCTTGACACTTGTCTTCATCTGATTGTGCCACGTGTCCTTGATGACATGGTCTGCTAATGTGGATCTCCTGATGTGTGTGCTATGTGTCTTCACTTCGTGACTTCAAAACTTTGGCCTTCGGGTGACTTTACATGTTCTCAACACATTCTCACCGAAGAGGTCATCATAGGATTTGACCATGATCCTGATCCAATGATCATCATGTATTCTCCAGATTTGATGGTCTTTCTTTATGGCTTACTATATCCTTCCACTCAACTTTATCCAATGTTCGAGATCACTCTCGGAGCATATCAATGATCATGGATGATTGTGGGGTCCTCAACTAGCATGACATTTAAAACTATCATTGAGTTCCACAATGGAAATTGCTCATTGGTAGTGGAACTAATGCCAACCGTAGATCTATTGGTGGGTGACCATTGACGGTCGGTGTGGATTATGGAACCATAACTTGCACATGGTTTATCCCATCTCCCAAACTCCACAATTGAAGTTGTACAATTATTGGTGGATCAACCACAGTCGTCGATCTTTGAATCGATGAGATCTAACGATCTAGACTAATTGAGGGATTGGAAATAACATGTTGTTTAATTTTCCCTTCGCACTCCATAATCAATCCTTTCCCTTGATCTTGTGCTTGCGTATCCAATGATCATGACTTGATCTGATCATTGACCGGTCCTCCAATGATCCTTCTCTTGTAATCTGACGGTCTAGACTAATTGCAGGATTGTAAATAATGTGTTGTTTAATTATCCCTTCGTGCTCTGCAATCAATCCCTGTCTTTGATATGGTGCTTGCATATCCAATGGTCATGACTTGATATGATCATTGACCACTACTCCAATGGTCCTTCTTTTGTAATCTGACAGATCTGACGATCGAGATATAATTCTTCCAAAATCTGGCTTCCTCTCGATCTGACGGTTCCTAATTTGTCCGGGATCTACATCAATAGACATGATTCTTTGCATGCTACCTCTCCTGATATTTAGAGTGAATTCCTCTGCACCTCGTATTATGTCTTCTACGCGACTACTCCTTAAAACTGTCTCAATGAACATGATTCTTCCTTGAATCCTTTGCAGTTTTCCTGTAGGGATTTTAATCCCGATGGCATTTGTACAATGCACTCTTCCTTCTAAGATTTGATTCTATGCATACTGTTTGAAGTTTTCATTCTCTTATAACTATTATACTGTTGAAATCAATGACAATTCATCAATTATAGCTCATCAATGACAATTCACCATAACAACTTATCATCACATCACAATGACATCGACTTTTGACATCAATGAAAACATATCAATGACAATATGTCCAACACATTGCACTATTGAAAGGGTGGCTCTGGTACTAGTTACCCATATGTGATCACAATTTCTTCATACCATATGAGGGGGAAACATCTAACTGCATTAGGGACTAGGGTGATCATTTCACCTTGTTTTGTATTACTAATATTTATGGGCCAAGTGTTAGATGTGTGTGTAGATTATAGATTTTACCAAGGCTATGGAGTTCTCATGGACTCTTCCCCAAAGAGTACATGTCCTCATCATGGATCCAAATATTTCCCCCTCATATGGTATGAGGATATTATGATCACATATGGGAAAATAGTACCAGAGACACCCTTTTAATGGTGTGGTGTTCTAGTTCATGTTTGATGTGAGAAATCCTTTACAATCATTCAGAGATCAAATTCATAACACCTTTCAATTTTTTCCTACATGATTTCCTCATAGTGGCCTTGCCTAGTTGACTCATTGATGGCATACCAACTCATCTCACTCACCTCAAATGGTTCATTCAGATGCAAATAGTACATTGTGCTTTCACACACATGGTCATGGTACCTTTCTTAGTTGTGTTACTATGGTTTTGTGTATGGGTTTCTTGATTAGACATAATGATATGGTTTATTATATGGTTGTAACTATGATAAACATTAGGTGTGTTCTAATAACACATTATAACACTTACACATTTATTATTTTCCTTTTCATACCATGGGGAACATAATTTTCCTCTAGATAATTGTCATCATCTCTTGAGTCAAGTTCTATTACTAGTGAACTAGGTAAGAGAAGCATGTTCATATCCCAAACCATACTTAACACTTCCCTTCTTACCATTTATTCCAGTTTCCCACATGATTGTCTTATCATATGTTATACATCAAGGCCTATCTTTGTTAGTCCCATGAAGAAAGCTTCATCTAAAGAGATATAAGCTCAAGGAAAAAAACAACAAATTTAAAAGTCAAATAATTGACACTGACACCTCACTATGAGGCCAATTCCCCAAGTCCCATGCTTAACAATGCATATCTAATTAAAAGGAACTAAAATAAAAAAAAAATGAAAATAAAGAAAAAACAAAAAAGAATGTCAAGAAAAGGGGTAGTAAGAAACAATGTCGAAAAAATGGTAACTCAATGTTAAAAATGTTCTCTCATATTTAAAGGCACCCATGTGGATGAAAAACATTAAAGGATTTATATGTAACTATGTAATTCAACTCATAAAGTTACCCTCCTATGTCATACTATCTATCATATGCACATACTCCTAGCTTAGTGAACTAGGAAATACCTCTTCGTCTTAGGAGTTGTCACATGTAATAAAGGTTAAGGTTGTCCCACCATGGTAAAACTTAGGAAAATTATAAAATTAAACTAATGTTGTGATGTTTCTAGAAGAGGTCACTTAGTGTGCACTACTTAATGACTTGTATATTGAGGCTTGACTCGCCACTACGAGTGGTCACCCCACATTGGTATCCATGTACTTGCATTGAAATCACATATATGCCTTGGGATCCATGACACTTGGCTAAAGATTTGTGTACTGCATTGGGATCCTTCATATTACCTTGAAATATGTGTACCAACATATCGACCTGTATATTTTCAATGGGATCAATGAAATTATATTGGTATCTATGTATATGCATTGGGATACATTCACATTCATTGGGATATGTGTCACTTCATTGGACACTATGACAAGGACTCCACATCATCACATGTTCCTCCTAGAACATATTTGGGAGGGAACACCTTCTTCTTGGTGAGATTCCTTTACAAGTGTGGGTTTATTGAGTTAGTTACATTATATTGGATTGTATGTGTGAGTTGGTGGGAATTTGTTAGGGGTGGTTACACTACTTTGGATAATTTCTTGTGGTAGTTGATCAGGTGTTTAGATGTGGTTACAAAATTTTGAGGGCAAATTATCTTCAGGAGTAGTTATCTTTCGACAGAGTGGCCACAATTTTTTTTTATCAATGCCATTAGATGAAGAATGATCATGGGATTTCCAAAAAAAAATCAGTGTAGAAAAACGAGAAAAAAATGACATGAATACAGTGTTTTTAAATTTGTTGTGAGAAAATTGTCGCCACGTTTTGACCATTTGACGTCCCATTTCTTGGATTATTATTTTTCCACATGTGTAGGTGGTTAGAACACTTTTTGGAGGGTGCACTTGTCCTTAGGCCATTCTTGAGGTGGTTTTGAACATATTTGGAGGGTTCCCACTTGTTTGAGGATTTTTTTATACATGTGGCATCCAATCCACCTTATTATATTGTTATTTGACTTTGTCCTCTCTTGTTGGTTAGAGAGTGTTAGGGACCTAAACCCCCAACTTCTCGTGTAGGTAGAATAATATATTTCTTTGTAATAAAGACCGATACTAGTTAATAAGGCCTATTTAATAAATATGAACAAGTCAATGTAAGAATACCTAATAGAAGCTTCCACTTCTAGACAGATCTTCCTCTAGAATGTTCTTTAAAAGATAAAATTAGTATAAATAAGAGTAGAAGGTATGAGATGGATTTGTCTTGAAAATTATTGTAATAGAACGCTGCTTTGCTAGAGGTTTCCCCCTCAAAGAGGAAAGAGGACATTGTTTCCTATCAATAAGGGTATTACTTGGTGTTTTTGTTTCATTTATTGTATTGCCCTTTTGTTATTCTCTGCAATATTTTTGTTTCATGCTATTATAATATATTTGTTACCTTACAAGTGGTATCAGAGCAATTTCCTTGGCAGAAAATTGTGGGTTATTTGTTTTCAGGGTAGAGATGTATTCTAACATCTTAAATCTATAGAGATATGTCGTTCAATGCATAAATCCATGGTCATAGAAACATACATGAAGGAACTACAAGTGGTACTTAAGTTCACATTGTTGTCCACCCTTGTAACCCCTGTTGGTACCCCTTCGAGTGGTGGCGCATAAGACACCTCCAATAGAGAACGAGAGGAAATGAACTCTTAAAAGAAATGTGAAGAGAATGCCCGAGAACAACCTGTGGCCAATCAAAAACATATACAATCTTCCATTTAAAGTTTTGGGTGATACTAAAACCAACTGTTCAAAGCTTCCAAGCAACAATGATAATGAGGGAAATTCCATAATACATAACAGTTCGAGGCTCGGCCAAGACATGGCAAGAAACACTCCAAATCTTAACAACTCGCATTTCAACCCAGTGAAACGAACATATCAACCATAGAGACAAAAAATGAGTGGAAAAACTTAACACCAAGATTGGTTGCAAAACCAATGCGCAAAGCTAAGATCTTTCCAATCAAAACCATAAATTTCCACAGAGAGCCAGACCCAAAAACTCAAGCCGACCGAGCAAGCCTCTTTTCTATTTATCCAATAAACTCACACATAGATTACACACAACAAAATATATCCATTTCTCTCTTCCAAAATTCCGAACGTTAGAATATTCACCAAAAGAAACCATAAGCACAATGCTCATACATAGTCCAAAAAACTTAAGAAAAACATGGACCTCAATCCATTCTGAGCCAAAAATTGATTCATAACATAGAGTAACCATCATGGATGGAAAAATAAGGAACCATTCCTGGAAAATCTTGCTCAAAGGAGAGAAGTAGTTTGTATCTTCCTTCACAACCGAAAATCGTGGAACATCAACAACCACCAGAGCCAAAAAACCAAATGCAAGTATGGCTAGAGTGATGGGCCTTGAGGGTTGTTTGAGTGATGTGCAATAAATGCATGTTTCTTCCTTCCCCAACCTCATTCAATTCAACGTACAAGCCAACCAATCCACCACAACATTAACCATTAATTCAACCAAATATCCCATTGATATATCCATTTACATAGTGCACCACCCAAAGTAATGTCAAAATATTTTAACAATAACAATGTGCCATAATATTACCCCATGTGATTCCACATATATATTTTAACAAGTGCATAAGTCTAGAAGCAAGGGTTTATGTGCCCTCCTTTTGTCACAATTACACATCACTTTAGGGCTTGTATATAGTCCTTTAATTTGAAAAATCTCCCATATCATACTTAATCAAGATCATAAATAAAATGATTAACCCATGTTTAATTGCAATGTCAAACCAAACTGATAATGATCCTTTTATCCATAAGGAAACCTTAATATAATTTGCGAATGGACATAAAAACAATTAAGTGCCATGCAATAATCAACCATCAACTTATGTCACCAAAACATTTTAAACCACAATTTGAATCATCAACTGTAGAAGACCGTGTTGGGATCATCATAAAAACAACATAATATATAAGTGTAACATACCCATCATAGCGCCACTAGTCTACAAGGGGGTCCCACCTACTAGTTTATTATTATTATTATTATTATTATTATAAATAATAGAGCTTGGCAATCATTTGCGAGCAGTATTCATCATTGCAATTTTAAGCGTCAACAAACTGGTGACTCCACAGCGAAATCTGTTTCCAACAGATTAAGAACTCAGATAGTCTGGCTTCGTAAATTTGGTGAACATTAGATCAAGGAATGCATATCAGAATGATTATGCAACAGGGGAAGTGAGGTGGTTTAAGGGAAAAGATGATTTGGGATTTAGGGAATAACTTATGGAAAATTTTACATATGAGGGGGTTATTTCTTTATGCATAACATTCAATTAATCATAGTAAAATAATTATTTACTTTAAGGAGAAAAACTCTGGTGTGCTCTTTTTGAATCTCGGAGCGGAGGGAAGAAAAGGAAAGTAGAAATAGGGATAAAAAACAACTATCTTATCTAACAACAGTACTGAAGAAGATAGCAATTTCAATGATGTCTTCAAGGCAGAACATCATAATAGTTGTGTAACCTTATTTTTATTGATTAAAAATACTTGTAGAATAGCATCGATGTGGAAAAATTGATCCACAATTTTATTTCTGATAAGAAAAGAAGTCAATAAAAGAAATAAAACAGTAGAAATGAAACAACAAAAAGAAATAACAACAAAGAAAAATCAAAGCAATGAAACAAAACTGTAATACAAGAATAATTCCATACAACATTTAAACTTTCAAGCTGGTTCCACATAGTTTTTTAAGTGGGAACCGTTGGTGCTATAGGAAAACAACCACTCTTCGAAGTCCTTTAGAATATAGGAGTTTGCGCCCATGACAAAAGCAATTTTAAAAGGACCCAACCATAACTTTTGGAACTTTGAATATATTCCTCTATCAACATGAGCTGAATCCCACAACAAGACTTTCTCATTAACCTTAAATTTGATAGCTTTTTCACTTTTATTGAAATATATTTTAACAGTTTGTTGTCTTCTCTTTATGTTATCCAAGGGAAAAGTCCTTTGTTCCTCTAAAGCCAAGAGTTCTTTTATCCTTTGAGAGATATTGGAAGAATTTAATTATTCAAAATGTAGCATCAACCTTAGAGAAGAAAGTTCCAACTCAATAGGAAGAATGGATTCTTGACCATAAAAAAGATGGAAGGGAGTGCAACCAGTGCTCACCTTGGTGGTAGTGCAATATTCCCAAAGGGCGTAAGTGAGGAGAGTGTGCCATTGGAAAGGCTTATGTTCAATGAGCCTCTTTATAATTCTAACTAGATTTTTGTTAGTAGACTCAGCTTGCCCATTTCCTTGAGGCTAACAAGCTGATGAGGTAAAAGTTTTAACCCCCAGTTTATCTAGAAACTGATTCAGCTTAGCAGAAATAAAAGCGAGACCATTGTCTGTAATAATTTCCAAAGGAAGGACAAATATGGAAAAGATATTAGTTTCAAGGAAAGAAATCACCCGCTCATCCCGCGAATGCTTAAGTGGGACAACTTCAACCCATTTTGTAAAATAATCTCTGGCTTTCAAGATGAAACTTTGCGCTGCTGAAGATGGAGGATTAATAGGACCAATAAATTCCAGACCCCATTTTGAAAAAGGAAATTCAGGGAGGACAAGTTGTAAAGGCATGGCAGAAAGACGTTCTTTCCCAGTGAACTTCTGGCACTTGTCACAAGATATTGAAAAATTATAAGAATCGTGAAAAATTGAAGGCCAATAGTTCCCTTTCCTGATAATATTAAAAGATGTATTTTTAGAAGAAAAGTGGCCAACCACATGAATGACAAAATTTGAAGATCGATGGGTCTCTTGTAACAATTTATGTGCTTTCTCATTATTCACACAATGAAGTAATATACCATTGACAGATCTCCTAAATAAGAAGTATCCTAAAATGATGTATCTGGAAGATTCAAGATGGATCCTTGTCCTTTGATGAGTATCTAAGTTATCTGGACACCTCTGATTTTGCAAGTAATACACCAGATCTTTGTACCAGGGATGTTCAGCTACATGAAGGATTTGACTGTCAATATAAAATAGTGTTGACAGAGAGTTATTTTGTTCATCCATTTCTTCACTTGCTTCAGCATGTTGAGCTAAGTGAAGGGATAAGTCACGTCCCATAATGGTTTTACAAGTCATGATGGTTAAATCATGCTCATGGATCTTGGCAAACGAATGTGAAAGATTCCCTGAAAGATAAGTCTGTGAGAGAAAAAAATTGACAACAGATAAATGGACTTTTACCAACGTGTGCTTATCTAAGATAAAGTGGATAAATTTCTCCACATCTTTAACAAGAGAGAAAGCATATTTTTCAATCTAAGAATATTTGAATTCATCATATGAAAATCTTTGACTCATGTAAGCTACTAGTTTTTTGATAGTTTGGTCATCACATTGTATGAGGATAGTAGAAACTGCTTCCTTTGTGGCATTAGTATATATAATAAATTCTTTCTCAAAATATGGCTTTGCCAAAACCGGTGTGGAACTAATTGCCTTCTTAATCCTTACGAAATCATTTTTGATGTCATCAGTCCAAGAAAAGGAGCGATATTGATTAAGAAGATTGTGAATTGGTTTGACCATTATAAAAAACTCAGGAACAAACCTACGGACAAAGTTGATAATGCCCATAAAGGCTTGAACCTCCTTTTTGGAAGTAGGAGCAAGAAGATTTAGGATAGAAACAATCCTTTTGGGATCTATGCTTATTCCTGAATCAAAGACAATTTGCCCAAGGAGCTTTCCCTTGGTAACATCGAATATAGAATTAGAAGGATTTAAAGAAATGTCGAATTTATTGCATCTCATTAGAACCTTTATAAGATGACCAAAATGATCCGATTGGTTCTTTGAATATATAGTTAAGTCATCAAGATAAATCTGAATAATTTTACTGATCAGATCGTCAAAATCTATCTGCATATCTCTTTGGAAAGTGGCACCTGCATTAGATAAGACAAAAGGACTCTGTTCATAAGAAAATGTGCCCCAATGTGTAATAAAAGTGGTTTATATTTATCTGTATTTTTTACCTTGATCTGATTATAACCAGAAAAACCGTCAAGTAAAGACATCATCTTTGACACTACAACTTGCTGCAAAATCATTTCCATATTAGGGAGAGGAAAATGGTCTTTCACGCTAGCTCTATTCAATGCATGAAATGTTGGATTATTGAGAGGGGGGGTGAATTGTTAATAGAGAAATATAAACTTTTTTAACCATATAATCCAAGTGTTATATCAATGTATTATGATCATCCAATAAATCCAGAGTAAATAAAAAATGAACAAATGAACAATCATACACATACATAGTACACCAGTGTTTTACGTGGAAACCCAAAGCAGGAGAAAACCACAAAAATCGTTTTCTTATATGTCTTGAAGAATTACATTCATTGGAAGCACCAACTTCCTTTGTTTTCCAACTGCAATTGGAAGGAGGCTCCAACTCCCTTGTTTCTCAGGATATAACCTGAAGGAATCTCCATCTCCCCTATTCTCTGGCTACAACCAGAAGGAGGCTACAAACCCCTATGTTCTCCAACTACAAATGGAAGGTGGATACAACCACTTGTCCTTGCCCCGTCCAACCGCCCTGAAGTAGAAGTAGAATGATGGAAATACTGTCACACTATCACTGTGAGATATACCACTGTAAACCTATACCAATAAACCTGAACCATACAACAACCATTTATCAACCTGTACCATAAACAAGTGCGTCAACTATGAAAAAACCTGTACCAAACAACCTGTAATCAACATGTACCATAAACAGGTGCATCCAACCATGTACCAAGTATGTACCAATCATGTGTCAACTACTCATCAACTATGACTCATCAATATGTAACAACATCATCAAGTATACACCTCATGTATGTTCCAACTCGTCAACTACTTGTCTCAATCGTGTACCCAACATGTACCTTAACCAAAAGCCCTCATCAATTTCATCATCCAAATATTATTTGTAACTTTTTAATAGACCTAGTGTATATGATCACATACATGCAAACCTTCCTTAACTTTCACAACAAGAGAGTAGAATTTTCATCAAACTTTTCTTTAGTCTCACATGACTAGTTTGGGATTAGTCAACAACCCTAACTTGAAATAATCATAGCTATGTAACTGTAATGAATAAAGATATGAAAGTAGTACAAAATGTTCTTCAGTTTGTTTTATGCAATTACTCCACTTGTCACTACTTGGAACCTCTCAAAAAAGGAGTTATAGCAAAAATGACATACCTAGCTGAATTCTGGCTTATTATAGAGAGCAAACTTGTAGAGAGTGCCCCGCACAAAATATTTGTTGAATGTATCTGAAAATGTTACATATAATACTAAAGACTGTAATCTAAACAAAACATTTTTTCTTACTAAATTTGGATCTGTTATGAATAAGATATGACATTTTTACCCGAAACACTTGTTTTAGACTAGTTTCAGGACTAGCCACAAACCCTATTTTCCATGGAGTGTAACTTCAAAAATACAACGACCCACAAGCCAAATTTTTTACCACAGATACTTGGATATGTTTCCTCAATGTCCTATCAATTTCACAGTCTGAATCATTCTATTAAAAAATTTATTGCGAAAATGGTGATATGACCTGTAAATAACATACCTTAGAAAGCATCATCAAAAGAATTTATCCTCCCTTGAATTCCAGCCTTCTTTTCTTCACCCACCATCTAAAATTCATCTTAGATATCCTTTTGTTACCTCATACACCTATAGATATTCAATATTTTCAAGTGTGATATGAAATGAGAGAGCCTTGCCTCTTATTTATAATCTCCAAATATCTTCCTTAGAAGCATCTTCTAGGTCACTTAACCCATTTCTAGGTCACTTAACCTATTTCTAGGTCACTTAACCTATTTCTAGGTCACTTAACCTATTTTCCTCATTTTTAGGGTTAACCACTTTCCATAATTAGAAAGTTCTCCATTACTTTACCATTTAAATAATCTTCTTTGATTTTGTCACTTCACTTTATTATTTAAATAATCCTTCTTGACTTTGTCACTTTAATTTATCATTAAATAAAAATTTCTTCTTTGCAAGATCTTTGACTTATTTGACCTTTTGGGGCTTCAATCCAACATATGAGGGTCCTCCAACTTCGTAAGGCCATAACTCTCAAACTGTGAGGAGTTATGTGACGTTCCACATGCCACCATAAATGGCATGACATGTACTATCCATATAGAATAGTATTACCTTAAAATATATTAAAACTCATACCATTATACATGAAACAACCTTGGTTCCATTACCCAAACCTTTGTGCTACCAAAATTTTCTACCAAACTTTCTTCAAGGGTTGACATCAATGAAAACCAACCTTAATAAACAATATCCCCCTTTGGCATTGATGGAAACACTCTGATGCAATACTAAAATCATTTCATGCAATATTGAAGTCATATCACTCATGTTCCCCCTGAAACCATGCCTCTATCCTCTGCATCTCTTTGACCATTTCACCCCCTGGAATCATGCCTCTATCCTCTGCGTCTGATGAATCTCTCCCCCTTTGTCATCAATGGCAAAGGTATCTTTCCATCTGGGGATGCTCCCCCTGACTGAACTGTCCTCTTTATGGTGCTTCCTCGTGTACATCTAAGACATATAAGATATGAATTCAAAAGAATTCATTTTGGAGTAGAAATAAATATGAGTATCAGGCAAAGATACTCAAATGCTTCCTATGGAAGTGGTTTTGTAAAGATGTCTGCCACCTATTCTTTTGTGCCCACATACTCAAATCTGATGTTCTTTTCTGCAACCTGTTCCCGTAGAAAGTGATACTTGATTGGAACATGCTTTGTCTTGGAGTGCATCATCGTGTTCTTTGAGATACTAATAGTACTTGTATCATCACAACATATTGAAATGGGCTCATCATACTCAACCTGTATATCTTTCAAAAAAAAATTCATCCAAAGAACCTGTGCACAGCATGTTGTTGCTGCAATATAATTTTCCTCGGTTGTAGATAGAGATACTGATGATTGTTTCTTTCTTAGCCATGATACTAAACACTCACCGAAGTAGAACGCTAGTCCACTGGTGCTTCAATGGTCATCAATAAAACCTGCCCAATATTCATCTGTGTAGGCAATAAGAGATAGATCTTTTCCTTCTAGATACCATAATACAAACTCTTATGTTCCTTCGAGACATATAAAAATTCTCTTCACTGCTAATACATGTGATTCCTTTGGTGCTGCTTGAAATTGTGCCACTTGTCTAACTGCCTACATTACATTTGGTCTGGATGTTGTCACATATAGTAGGCTTCCAATCATTGACCTATATTTCCTCTGATCTGTAGACTTTGAATCATCATCTTTGCTTAACTTGCAATTGGTTTGCATGGGAGTGATAACTGGTTTGCAATCTTCCATTCTAAACCTCTTTATCATTTCTCTGATATACTTGGTTTGAGAAATAAAAATTACTTGGTTTCTTTGATGTATCTAAAGTCCCGGAAATAAGGATATTTCTCCAAGTAATGAAATTTCAAATTCATTATGCATATCCTTTGCAAATTTCTGGCTTAACTTGTCATCATCACTACCAAAAATAATATCATCAACATACAATTCAATTAATAAAATATTACGTTGACTTACCTTGATGTAGAGGTTGTTGTATGCACTTCCTTTTATGAACCCTGCCTATTGTATATATTTATCCATTCTAGAGTACCATGCTCTAGGAGCCTGTTTTAGACCATAAAAGGCTTTCTTTAATTTGCACACATAGTTTGCATTCTCTGAAAACTGAAATCATTTTGGTTGTTCAATGTAGACTTCTTCTTCAGGTTCCCCATTCAGAAAAGATGATTTTACGTCCATCTGACACACTTTAATATTTTTGGAACATGCATAAGATAAAAGAAATCAGATTGCTTCCATTCTGGAAACTGGGGAAAATGTCTCTTCAAATTCGATTCCTTCAACCTATGCATATCCTTTACATACCAATATAGATTTGTTCCTTGTAACCTGTCTATCTTCGTTCAATTTATTCATGTATACCCACTTTGTGCCGATCACATTCTTATCCTTTGGTCTTGGAACCAATTCCCAAGTATAATTTTTCTCTATTTGATACAATTCTTCATCCATGGCCTTGTTCCAAAATCCATCCTTGTTGTCCTCTTCAAAATAGGTTGGTTCAATCGTAGATGTGAGTGTTAGGTGTGTTTGTTTTGGTGAATAGATTCTTCTTCTAGTCTCAACTCCCACGTATTTGTTTTCGATAATCTGATCTGAAGGATGATTCTTTTGTACTCATCTTCTAGGTGTCTTTGGAGGCACTTGATGAAATTTATATTCTTATTTTGTCATATTCTCTTCATATTCCTCTTCTACTTCCTTTTCATCTTCTACTTCTTCTTTGAAAAATTGTTCCATTGATTCATTTTCTTCTTCATTTGATTATGGTCTGTCTGTTTCATCAATTGTTACGTTGATGCTTTCTATAACTTTGTTCAATATCATATTGTAACACTTGTATGATTTCCTTGTACTTGAGTAACCAACAAGTAATCCTTTGTCCACACGAGAGTCAAAATTTCCCATTTTTCCATCTCTTTTGATGTAGCATTTGCTTCCAAAAACTCTGAAGTGCTCCACATTTGTTGGTCTTCCTTTCCATAGCTCGTAGGGAGTTTTGTTAGTGTTGTTTCTAAGAATTACTATGTTTTAAAGGTGAAATGTTGTATGCACTGACTATGTCCAAAATATATCTATCAATTTGGAATCCATTAGCATTGTTCGAGCCATTTCCTGTACTGTCCTGTTTTTTCTTTCAACAACTCCATTTTGTTGAGGTTTCCTAGCAACGAAGAATTTCCTTTTTATTCCATGAATGATGTAGTTGATCTGGATTTTATGAGCAGAATGAAATGAATACAGATTATTAACAGGTGCTTAACAAAAAATAACAGAGATACAATAAAATTGGTTTTCTATTCAATAATGAAATAAGCTGAAACTGTAAAATGCAGCAGAAACAAGCTTGCTGGAATGGTGGTGGCTTATCTCTGAGAAGAGATGTGATGCCAGCACGCATTCGCAAGAAAAAAGTTACAATGAGGCTCTGAAGGCCTTTTTACAATAAAAATAATTCCAAAAACCCTAGACATCCAAAAACCTAACCCTAGGAGATGAAGCATCAAAAGTCATGTGGGCCCCGTTTGGGTAAGTTAGTACATCAACTTCTCGGGGTCGTAACTTTTGCATACGATCTCCGTTTTAGGCGTGTGATAGCCCGTTGGAAAGGTATCGTCAAGGAGATTCATTTTGGGGAATAAATATTAATTCAAATTTAATTGAGGATATTGATACCGAAAAACATTCATTAAGGCCCTCAAAATGGCCCCGAAAGTTAAAACTGCTAAAAATAGTAAATTGCCAAAAATGTCAGAAAACTGTTTTGAGCCAGTTGGAAAAGGTGGGTGGCCACTGGTATCCATATGGATAAATCCTTCCTCCTTAGGAAGAAATGGTATCCATTTCATTGAGGTCCCCCATTAGATGAAGAAATTTCTGTTGAATTTGGCCCCGGGTGAGCCACTTGCCTTGGTGCAGGAGTTGCCCTGCTTTGGCGACTCGATAAAGCTGAATCCTTTCTTGTCGAGTGCCCTTGATCTATCTATGCACAATATGATCATTGTATGCCTTTTGTATGCATTCAAGGTTGAGCTCTGTTGGTGTCAGTTGTTCTACTACTTCTGAGGTGTACAATAATGGTAGGAAATAAGGGCGAAGGATAGCCATGTTGAACACTGGGTGCAGGCCAAGGAAAGGAGGAATGTTGAGGTCAAAAACATTACCCCCCATGGACTTGGTGAGAGTGTACGGTCCATAACAGAGTGGGTGAAGCTTCTGATGGGGTCATGTAAGGCATTCTTTCTGCAAGTGCAACCAAACTTTGTCGCCCACCTGAAACTTATGCGGCACCCGATGTTGATCATGGCGCTGTTTGTACTTGTCATTGGACTTATGTAGGATATCCTGAACCTGTTGGTGGATGTACTAGATCCGCTCAATGAACTGGGTGGCTTTGTCAGCTTCAGTTGGAGCAGGATATTAGTCAGTCGAGGTGATCACAAGGGGAAGTGAAACATCTATGGGACCCAATGGTTGGAATCCCAACCCCACTTGAAAGGGGTTGTGGCCGGTTGAGCTATGAAAGGCTCAGTTGTAGATATGTTGGACATAGGGAAGGATCTCATCCCATGTGCGATGGTTTTTTGAATTATACATGAAAAGGATATGCACAATCATTCAATTTACAACCTCGGTTTGGCCATCTGTCTGGGGGTGGAAGGTCGTGCATTTGGTGATCTTGGTGTCCAACAATGACCAGAGGCTCGAATAGAATGTGATGAGAAATTGAATATCCCAATCTGAGAAAATGGTTTGTGGGATTCCAAAATGTACCTAGACTCATTCAAAGAAGATCTTGGCAGTGGCCTCTGCTGTGATGCTCTTCTTGCAGGAAACCGGAATCACCATCTTAGAAAAGCAATCAACAACCACAAAAACAAAGCCACTTCCCCGCTTGGTGGATGGGAGGCCCGACATGTAGTCCATTGATATGGATTCCCATGGACTGTCAGGAGTAGGAAGAGGGGTGTACATGCCCTGTTTCTTAGTGGTCATTTTGGCAATAGCACAGGTAGTGCAGGACCTGATATACTTGCCGACCTCCTGTTGAAGTTTCAGCCAGTAGAAATGTTTTTGTAGCATCACCACTTTCTTTTCGACGCTGAAGTGTCCTGCCACCCGACTATAGTGGGATTCCCAGGTCAGCTTCACTCACTCACTTGATGGAGCATAGATATGGCCGAAACGAAAAAAAAACCCATCCTGAAGATGGAAATTATCGACAACTGCATTTGCACTCAACATTTGGTAGGTGGTGGCGAAGTCAGGGTCTGTCTCATAGAGTTGAGGCCATCCATATGTCTCATGGCCACAAGAGTCTAGCACCATGGTGAGTTCCATGACTAGCGGTCTACTGAGGCAATCAATGACGTGATTGGTGCTTCCTGTTTTATATTTGATGTTGAGGTGGAATTGCTGCAAGTATGTGGACCACTTTTGATGGTGTTCATTCTACAATTTTCCCTGTGTCTGCATGAACTGCAATGGCTTATGATCAGTGTGGATGACTGTCTCCTTCCCAAGAATGTAATGTCTCCATTGGTGACATGCTTTCACAATGGACTACATTTATTTGTCGTAAGTAGGTTACTTACGGACAGTATCTGACAATGTTTCACTATGATAGGCCATGAGGTGGCCATGCTGAGTGAGAACGGTGCCCACAGCATAGTCTGAAGCATTTGTCTTGATCTCAAAGGGATGTTGCAGGTCTGGTAGTGAAAGTACTGGGGCTGAGCACAAGCGTTTCTTAAAATCATCGAACGCTTATTGTTGGGACCGACCCCATGCAAATTTCTCCTTACCATCACCCCTTTTTATTTGGTTGAGGGCCCATGCAATATGGGAGAAACCCAAAACGAACCTACGATAGAAATTAGCAAGTCCCAAGAAGCTCTGAAGCTCAGTGAATGTTGTTGGGACTGGCCAGTCATGGATGACTTGGATCTTGGTTGGATCCACATGTACGCCATGCAGATCAATGATGTAGCCCAGGTAATGAACCATGTCCATGCCGAAGGAGCATTTTTCCAGGTTGGCGTATAGCTTGTGCAGCCGCAGGGTGTGCAAAACCTATTGAATATGTTGCAAGTGTTCGACCCAAGTCTTGTTGTAAATTAGAATGTCATCCAGATACACCACTACAAAAGTATTGGTGAATGGTCGCAGTATATCATCCATCATCCTCATGAAAGTGGCTGGAGCATTTGTCAAACCAAAGGGCATGACCAACCATTCAAAAATTCCTTCCTTTGACTTAAAGGCGGTCTTCCATACATCTGTCTGTTCTACCGGGACCTGGTGGTAGCCAGACTTCAGATCAATCTTACTGAATTATTTGGCCCCCATGAGTTGATCAAGGAGGTCATTGATTCAGGGAATCGGGTACTGTCTTCTGACAGTGATTTTATTCATAGCACGACAATCAATACTGAGTTGCCAGGTTCCATCTTTCTTCTGTACCAGCACAATTGGGATCCCGCAAGGTGATGAGCTGGGGCGAATGTGCTCCTTGTGAAGAAATTCTTGGATTTGTCACTTGATCTCCTCATTCTCTATCAAAGAGCGATTATAGACTAGCCCATTGGGCATCGGTGCGCCAGGGGTTAGATCGATGGGGTACTTGACCTGGCAGTGTAGAGGTACCCCTGTATGTGAGGATAAGTTATCCGAGTATTCTTCCATGACCTTATCTACTTGCTTCTGATGTGTGGAGAGGTCAGACGTAGAGACCCTGGATGTGGCTGTGAACTTTCGCTTATTCTGATAGCAAATAATGAAGAAGAAAAACTTCCCCATCTGAGATATGATCTTCCTGCATTGCTTAGCAGATATCAAGGAAATAGCACTAGGTGGGACTACCTCGGGTATCCTGTACAATTTCCTATTCAAAGTAATAATAACACTACAAGGCCTAGACTCATATATAACATGACGTTTCCATAAATAAGGTTGGCCCAAAAGAACATCACAAACTTCGAGAGGAGAAACATCACACAATACCTCATCTTTGAAGGGCTTGATGTCGTACGATAGTTGACACTGTTGGATGAAGTGGAGATCGCTTCCTTGGCATAGCCATCCAGTGGTGTAGGGTTGTGGGTGCGACATTGTTGGCAAGGCTAGCTGCTTGAAGACATCTGTTGAGATGAGGTTCTTCTGGCTACCGCTATCAATGATGAAGTGCAACAGGGTTCCTTTTACGTACATCTGTGAAAGGAAGAGGCACTCTCCTTCTTCTGGCTCATCTGGTTCACCATGCTGGAGCTTGGTGGTAGCAATGGTGGCACTGGGTTCCGTGTCAATGATCCGTCTTCCCCTTTCTAGTTCTATATTGGAGTCATAATCTACATCTGATTCAGAGGCTTTCACTTCGGCCACTAGCGACTGCTTTGAGCGACAGTCAACAGTGTTATGCCAAGGGCTCTTATGGAAGTCGCACCACTTCCGTTATCTTTCTTTGTCTTTCCGGTGTCCTTCTTTGCTTACAACTTGTATTGGTTGTCCTGATACTATCCATATTTTCTCTATTGTTTTTTCGGTGGGTTGGGGCCACCCTTTCCTGGCTTTTGTTGTGAGGGGTTCCCAGGCCCTAATTGTCGCGTCTTTTTTTTGAGCTTCTGCCTGATTTTGACGGCATATTGGTAGGTCGCACCTAAGGATTAAATGTCCAGAAATTCCATTTCGGTCTAGATGTATCTATGCAGAGCACCGCGATACTGAGCACCAGATTTTTCTCTGAATCTTTGATACCCAACTTGGTGCACAAGGTATGGAATATATTTTTGAAATCTGGCATTGCTTGGTCTCTTTCTTGCCACAGTGTGGCCCATTTTGTATATAGGTCGTCATAACTTCTGAAAGGGTAGTATTGTTCCTTAATAGCATCCCTGAAGGATTCCCAGGTGGCCATGAATAAAAATAATGAGGTTTCCTCTATTTCCTTTTGCTCACAGAAAGTTTCCCACCAATATTTGACACGGGGAACGACTTTGAGGAGCGCAAAAGTAATCTTTTCTCTATTCGAAAATTTGTGAACAGAAAAATACCCTTCTAGTAGATTCAACCACTTGTCTATAGCATCTGCATCTATTTGACCTTCAAATATAGGAATATCAAAGTTTATTTGTACCTTGAAGGGGGCAGTGCCTCCGTTCAAAGAAGATGCGTCCCCTGTTGGTAGTCGTCGAAGGATTTGCATGAAACTATCCACCATATCGTTCCTTTGTTGCGTGAGGGATTCCTCAATCAAAAGTTTGAAAGGATATCTTGTCCCATCATATTTATTTTCTCCTATCATGGGAGGTTGCTTGGGCATGCGAGAGCTTATGTCCTCAACATAAACAAGCTTGAGACCCAACTCTTTGTACTCCGACCTCGTTGGGGACATGCATTAAGACGACAAGGAGCAGACTGCTCTGATACCACTGATCTGGATTTTATGAGAAGAAAGAAATGAATACAGATTATTAATAGGTTTTTAACAAAAAATAACAGATATACAGTAAAACTAGTTTTCTATTCAATAACGAAATAAGTTGAAACTGTAAAATGCAGCGGAAACAAGCTTGCTGGAATGGTGGTGGCTTATCTCTGAGAAGAGATGTGACGAAAATGCACATTTGCAAGAAGAAAGTTACAATGAGGCTCTAAAGGCATTTTTACAATAATAAATAATTCCAAAATCCCTAGACTTCCAAAACCCTAACCCTAGGAGATGAAGCACCAAAAGTCATGTGGGCCCCATTTGGGTAAGTTAGTACATCAACTTCCCGGGGTTGTAACTTTTGCATACGATCTCCGTTTTAGGTGTGTGATAGCCCGTTGGAAAGGTATCATTGAGGAGATTCATTTTGGAGGATCAATTATTAATTTGTCTATCATTGAGGATATATATACCAAAAAACCTTCATTTAGGCCCTCAAAATGGCCCCAGAAGTTAAAACTGCTAAAAATAGTAAATTGCCAAAAATGTCAGAAAACTGTTTTGATCTAGTTGGAAAAGGTGGGTGGCCACCGATATCCATCTGGATCAGAAGTATTCCATAAATTACTTTGAAGTTAACTCTCCTACATTATCATATCTCAAGCATTTGATTTTTGAATCCATTTCATTTTCAACCATTTCCTTGTAGATCTTGAAGTTTTCAAAAGCTTCTGACTTATTCTTGAGAAAGAAAACTGCAGACATTCTTGTATAATCATCAACTAATAACATAAAGTATTTCTCACCCTTTAAACCCTTTGTTGTAGTTGGTCCAACTAGATCAATATGCACAATTTCCAGTGGTCTTGTCGTTGAATATTCCTTTGATTTGAACCTGGTCTTTGTTTGCTTTCCTCATTGACAATGCTTGCATAAAGTGTTGGTTGGTTTCATGATCCGAGGAATTTCTCTGACTGCTTCTCTTCTACTGACTTTGACAAGGTTATCAAAATGTATGTGACCCATTCTTCTATTCCATAGCCAATTTTCATCTTCCTTTCCTACACAACACTTTTCATTTCTAATTTCACTTAATACATATATGTTGCTTGAAGTTCTTGCAACTGTAGAAATCAATTTTCTTGAACCTTCTTTTATGATCTCTCACTTTTGTGAATTTAAAATAACTTTATGACCTTGTTCACACATTTGACTCACACTTAGAATATTGTGTTTCATATCTTCTACTAGTAGAACATTTCCTTCCTTGGTATTCTTGTTCCCAGTTATGACTGTTCCTTTTCCAATGATTTTAGTTGAATCATCATTTCCAAAGGAGACTGCTCAATCTCTTTCCTTTCATAATGTAAGAAACCTGTCTCTATCACCTGTCGTGTGTTTTGAATAACCACTATCAACATACCAACCACGTTTCTTCTGCTTATCTTGTAGAGCGAGTGTGCATTCTTCATTGCTATACTGATCTTGCTTTCTTATCCATGTCCTTTTATGAGGTTCCTGTTTGTGACTTTTGTTATTCTATTGCGGTTCTCTAGGAGGGAAGGTCATTCTGCAATATTTTTCCATGTGTCCAAAATTGTTACATTTGTAACATTCCACTTCAGTGCTCAAAGATTCAAACCTATTGTGACTTCTTATCTATGTTTCATTGGGCCTTCTTGGATAACCCCTTTGTGTATGACTTTCAAAGTTGTTTGTGTTCCTATTGTTAGCTCTGCAATTCACAACTTTATGTCCAAAATTATTACATGCATAACATAAACCAAAAAATATAGTTTGATACCTGGGAGTTGAAGATATTCTGAAAGGGGGTTCTATTATAAATTATTATTCTTTCTGAATCCTATCTATTGGTTGTTGATTCTGAAATCTAAATCCTCTCAGTGGAGGAGTGTCCTTGTAATCTTCCTTGTAGATCTTCCTATCCACCTTGATTGTTTTTGCATATCTTTTTGGATATGTTTATTGCTCTGTTGTTTTGGAGCTTGATCCTTTTTCTGTCTAATTGTATCCAATTTCAGACTTGTCATGATGAGATTTTTGACTGCTGATAATGTCATCCAAAACTTTTGAGTTGTTCTACATATTTTTCTTTTGAAGATCCTTTCTTAATGTGACAATCTTTGCTTCCAAATTTCCGATGATCTTATCTTTTTCTCCTAGTTGTTCTTTGAGTACTTCTTCAATTATTTTATATTCTTCTATTTTAACCTTCAAATTTTTGATCATTTGTTCTAGTTCTTGAGTGTCTTCTTTCTTGTCTAGTTCTACTTGTAGTTTCTTGTTTTTCTTGTTTTCTCTTCTGATAACTTCTATGGCACACATTAATTCCTCTCAGTAGTCAACTTCTTCCTCTTCAATTTCTTCTTCTAATTCTTCATATTATTCTTTGGCTTCTTCATATTCTTCTTCAGAGTCTTCTTTATCAGGGTCTT
>ML810645.1:235359-286345 GCA_009831015.1 Picea engelmannii
CTTTTTATTTGAGAATGTAGTGACAAGATTTGTATTTCCAAGAATATTGATGAGTGATCAGGGGACTCACTTCATCAACATTAAAATTGAGGTAATGCTTGAATATTTTAATATATACCACCAGAAGAGTACTCCTTACCACTCTCAAGAAAATGGAATAGTGGAAGCATTCAACAAGATTTTAGAGAATGCCTTGACAAATATTTGTAATGTAAATAGAGATGATTGGGATTTGAAGGTACCAATAGTAATTTGGGCTTATATAACTACCTGCAAGAAATTAATAGGACAAACACCCTTTAGATTGGAGTATGGGAAGGAGGAAGTAGTTCCCTTAGAATATTTAATGCCAAGTCTGTGCATTGCAACAATTATAGACATGACATAAAATGGCACAACACAGGAAAGATTGGCTCAACTTGTGGAATTATAAGAAGACAGAATCATGTTAGGTTTCCATCAATAGGTACAAAAGGCAAAATATAAGGCATTGCATGACATACATATCAAGAAGAAAATTTTTAAGGAAGGAGATCTGGTTATCCTCTATGACAGTAAGTATTTGCAATGCCCAGGGAAGCTCAAAATGCATTGGCTAGGGCCATATTAGATAAAGTATGTCACCGTTGGAGGTGTTGTACAAATGCAAGACTTAACATGAAAGGAAGTGAAAGGAATGGTGAACAGTAGTCAACTGAAACTATATAGGGAAAGTCAACCTACTAACTCTCAATAGTTGCAGTGCAACAAGTAGACTTGTACATATTGTAAATAGTAGGAGCTAAAAGAAGAAAAAGGAAGATAAAAACAAAAAAATGAAGAAAAATCCAAAAATTAGTAATTAGGAGGAATAAGTGATTCAGGAATGACATCGTGCAACAATTGGTATGACATAATTTGGAATAATGTGCGCAGGAAACTTAGACATTACGCAAATCACCGGAAAAAGTGAAAAATAAAACAAAGCATTAATGACCGGGTTTATAAAAAGGGAAAAGCATGGGAAAGTTTGACACTTAACGAATTTTTAAGAAACCGAGCACTTGATAGCACAAGAAAAGGTTAATAAAGAAAGAACATAGGTCAGTCAATTGGGTGCCATAATAGTTAGATGGCACCCCCAAAAGTTGGCGCTCCCAGCCGATTTGTGTAAGTAACCCGACATTCTGGTAGGAAGAAAGAACGAATGGAAGAAATAGAGAATTTTGGGGAGCTAGAGGATGTAAAAAACAATGAGAGTGAATCGATTAGTCAAGCAGGAAAAAGCGTAGAAAACCCTAATGGATGCATGAACCCTAGTTCTAAAAACCCTGCAGCAGTAGAGGAAAAGGACAAAAAGAAGTAGAAAGCCAGTGTAGATGAAGTCCTGGTTGAAGAAATCATATGCTAGTAGGAAATGGAGGAAGAAGAAGAAGAATAACATGAGGATGAAGCCACAGAGGAAAACCTACTCATGTGTCAAAAGAGGAAAGCACCAAGCATGGTGGAATCTACTTTACCTCATGTTCCAGATGCAGTAGTTGTAGTGGAAGACATGTTAGGAAATGTGTTGAAGATAAAGTATGTGGACCATGATATAACCGAAACAAAAAGTTTCCCGATTTCACACAAGAAGCATATTTTGAAAATAGGGAAGAGGTAGGACCCCTAAGGAAACTTACTCTCAAGCCTGTGCAATGGGTTACATGTATCTATAATTCAGGTATGATGAATTTGTTGGACCTACCGCATTTTGGGCATGATAAAAATGTGAGACTGTGTGTGAAACAACTATTGGCTTGGATACATGGAGTTATCCTTTGGATGGACATGACGGTCCCCATCAATGTGGACATCATAGATAATATCATAGGGCTTCTTACCATTGGGTTAAAGCTTGTTGGCACAGGGGAAAACCCAGGGTTCAATGCTTAACAAAGAACCAACAAAACCTTGACTATCGACCCTTTCAACAACACCTGCAAAGCAGACGAGGTCTCACCCGAGGTAGAAGAAGGGGGGTTTACAGGACGTAGGTGTCTGTAACCAAGCTCGGACACGAATCTGTGATAATAGTACTTCGAAGAATATTTTTTTAACGCTTAGGAAGTGAACATACATTATCCTATTAAACTCATTAACATCGCAGATCATAATCAAAGACAGATCTAACACAGTAAAAACAAGTGATTATGCACCCTGAACACTTAGCACTTAGCACTATGAGTCAGATCTAGCATTCATTTACCCTTTAACATAAGTAAAGTACTTAAGAAAAAAAATATCTATTCATTCCACATGATAATCAAAGCACTAAGAAAATGCATAATAGAAAGACACTGCAAAAAGAAAACCACGAGACACCAGATATACGTGGTTCACCCTAGGGTGGGGATACATCCAAAAACCTCTTTGCCTCTTTACTATTCAAAAATATCTTACATCCAGTCACTCTTGTGCACTAAGCCACAGAGTCAATCTTCACACAAGACAAGAGATTTGCGAACTAAGCCCTAGATCCTCCTTCTTTGCCTTCCAAAAATAGGTCAAATGTAAAAATCCAAAAACTCTATCACAACACTTAGCACCTTATACAAAACCACAGTTGAGCACAAAGCCTCGACCACATGCATTCCTTCACACAAAGTAACTTGAACTACCTCTTCTACACTACATTCATCTTTATTTATACTTTACAAAATCTTACAATAAGGCCTAAACATGGGGAAAACCCATGGGTAGACATCCCATAAACCCATTACAAAACCCTTGAGGACCCCTTACTGGGTCCACATAACCCTCAAAATAGGTGAAATTTGGGATCTCGGCTCTGCCTGAGCACTCCTTCTTCGACCAATGTGTCGAAGTTCAAAAGTGGGCCAAACTGACCAAAGTTTCCCCTAAACGTAGTCAAGGGACAACAGGCCCCCAACACTCACATGTGACTCATCTCGAGTCACTCAGGTCCGGACAATGCTTCTTATAAATCCTCAAGATTAAATCGAGCTTCCTCAACTTGTTGCCTCACCTGAGCCTCCTTCTAAGAGAGCTCCTAGACGGTCTTCTCTGTAACAGGCCCTTCCAGGTGGTGTTCTACTGTTGCAACTACCTGATCTAATTGTAAACCTTGGCCATCGATCTCCCCGAACAACTTGCAAGATTCATCCTGCATAGGTTTTAAATTTTGTGTTGCTTCCATCACCTTACCCTGGAGAGAAGTGATCTATTGTTGTACTGTAAGTTGCTCCTGGGATCTCTTCATCCTTTCTACTGTTATGAGTAGCTTCACCTGCGCCTGCAATGAAAATGATTGTTGTTACGCCTCCTATAAATGAGCCTCTAGATTTTTAAACTCTGGATCCTCAGTGAGGCATTCATATGTCTAGGTGCTTCTGTCACTCAACTGTTTACATGCCAAGGTGAGGGATTTTATAATTTCTATAATGTTTTTGGAGAATTCCTCCCTCTGGTTACGCACCTCCTGCGGGGTGCTCGACATTTTTCAAACCTCCAATTTATCTATCCTAGCCTGAAACTGTTGGAGGGTCTCTGTGAGCTTCACTACTAGAGCTTCGAAAGGTTATTGCTCCTCTTGTGTCAAGCCTGGCATAGAGTGACATGCTTTACTTACTGCTTCTTTGACCACGACCTACTCTGCGAGCAACTTCTCTTTTTGCTTCTGTAGTTGGGCTTCACCAGCTCTCTTTTCCTCCTGAAGATTTGTCCTAAGCTCTGCTTTCTCTCTTTCATGGGAAGATACAATGTCCTATGCTTCTCATAACTATACTAGAACTTCGTCTTTCTCCTCCTTCTGGTGAGCCAGACCTGTTATCTCCAGAATTTTTGTCCTCTTCGTCACTCTTTATGTCCTGGACTTCAACCTTCTTTTTCTGCTTCTTCGTCCCACTAGACTGTCCTACATGTTCAAATCTTGTAACTATCTGGCTTCCTATAGTGTTAGTGTCAGATAACTTAGCATCGACGATAGGTACAAGAAATTATTTTGGCCATTCTTTTGTAATCTGTTCCATATCTTCATCCATTAGTTTATAATATGACTGCAATTCTCCCTGGTGCTCATCTCTTCACGTGGTGATGTAAATGAAGTGGGGATCGGCATGGAACTTCACTATGGGATGGTACTGATCCAGGGTACGTGGTGTCATACATAGGCATGATTCAATGGAGATCTTCAACTGCTGATAATATCTGTGAAACACGACATTGTTTTAGCCACTGCTTTGTCATGTCATTGGTATACCACATGGTGGAAAATTGAGCGGACAAGGGTTCCGTAGGCTCAATCTCTAGGAAAGAATCTACCTCAGGCATCTTCCAGACCACAAATGCAATCAATATGATCAACCAAATGTAGTGAAATTAATATTCTAAGTCTTGGGCTTTGCGGAAATATTTTTCTAGCTCATTGACGAGGTAGTTCACCTAGTTCACTTGCATGCCCTCCATACACTTTCCTACGAGTTCCAACACAAACTCAATGACCTATGTGAGGTAGTTCTTCCTCACTAACTTTCCAACTAAGAGTTGACAATCAAGGCGCACTACACCATCCTATATGGAGGCTACCTTGTAACCTCGCTTCCCCTTTTCTACCTCTCAATAGGCTTCTTTGATGCGTTACGCTAAAGAATGGTCTGAGGTCTTCCCCGGATAGAACTGTTGTGGGTCAGGACCCTTCAAACTCAACCTTGTGATCCAGTGGATCAATGTTGGATCCACATTAATTCTCCTTTCAAGCCATATATATCCTCCATGATAGCACAACAAAAGGAGTTTAACGCAAGCGTTAACCTCTTGGTGGCAGCCAAAATGTGGAATATTCATCACATTCAATACGGTTGACTACGCCAACCCCTTAATCCATGGTTGTAAGATGAGGCAAGGTTTTTTTCTATTTTTCTTCATTAAGTAGCGGTGAGGAGCTAGCATGGCGTAGTTCTTCTAGTCTCCTAAGTTGAAGTCATTGTGCTTCAACAACGGGATCTGTCCTAACTAACTCCTGACTATGCAAATTCCTTTCGGAATGTATGCAGTGAACATGAAGTACTCAAAATCGTGAGGGATATTGTCATGGTTAAGAGCATCGGCCAGAGGTGGAATATATTTAGGAAGGATCGAAGGGATCTGCTATGTGTTATCCAGATCACCGTGGTGCTTACTTCTCTGTTTAGTTATGGGGTTGATGTGGGTCGAAGGGGAAGCCTACAGTCCCCTAGTTGACAATGCTTGAATGCCTTCAGATACAAGTCTGTCAACCATGAGCTTCCTAATAACTTCCTCGAAACACTTCTCCATATCTTTGGGTTTGCCCGACATTATATCTTTTAACAGACATGCGGGGTAGACAAACGGGCAGGCGAGGTATAGTTTCAGATAACGACAGGCAACACAACTCAACACTTTGATAGTTTTCATCTTAGCTCAGTCAACCATGGGTAGAAAAAAGTGGTCCCAGTGCCATGATCGACGAGTTAAATAAGAAGGGTGATCATGATGGATCTTCCAACAGACAAGAACTGCTTCCATTAATGTAAATATAGTCATTATGGAGTGGTATCAACATCCAAAAGTAGTCTATACACCCATAAATGTGTTTCCTAACCGTTTTGTAGCATCACTCTAATGGTCGGAGTTCCTCTAACGATCATATAACTTCACCAGGGCGAAGCCCAAATCCTTGCGAACCTACCTCCTTTAAGGTTCCGGTCTGCGAAGTCTTTCATCTGGTTTCCTTAACTTCTTGTAGCTTTTCCAACTTAGCCTTATTTTTATTGAGATTCATTTCCTTCTTTCCTATTATCTGAGTCTCTTTGATATTTTCTGGAATCCTCTTTCCATTTTTATTCTTATATTCGCCTAGCATAGTGGCTTCGCACTATTGAGGTACCCTCAAAGGTTCTGAAGTTAATATCCCTTTTCTTAACACTTCCCAAGTGGGCACACTTCTCTCTTGGATAGATAGGTCCTTCAAGCCTTCTTGCATTCTTTCAACCTTGATAGCTAGTTCTTTTTCTTTCTATCCCTCCTGCGTTGTTACTTTGTTCTGTTGCTTGGACTTATCCTCTCATTCTTCTATTATTCAGTCTATTTTCCTAGCTATGAAATCCCTTAATCCTTGCTTTTTATTTTATGTAGCTTATTTCTCTTCTTTCCTTCTAATCTGATCCTTCTCAATCCAAGTCTTACCTAACAAAAGCAGGAAAGGGGCGCTATCCTCAACAAACCTAATAACTTCAAATTCTTCTTCAGTCGATGTTCCATGAACAATAATAGATACAATAGTTACTCTTCCACATAAAGTTATCATCTTTCCCTTAAACAAGCCTATCCTTCCTAAAGAAGGTACCATAATAGGCTTTCCCAAAACTTCCCAAGTTTCTTCTGTCATAATTTTCACTTGTGATTCTTCATTCAAGACTATACGGCCCATGTCGAAGTCTTCTATTGTTTCATTTATGTGCTATTTTGTTTTCATTATTTCTTGTAAACTGGCATCTTTATGAACATCCATCGTTTATTCCAACTGTAATAACATAGTCCGAACTTCCTCTGACCTTTTCTCTTCATTACTTTCTAACATACCCTTAGTCTCTTGACTCTCTTGATAATTTTCTTGTCTTATTTTCATCCCTTCAACTTTAGCAATAATCTTTGGACAATCCTCAACCTCATGACCAACAACCTTACAACAAATACAAATAGGGCCTACCCCAGGGAATTCCTTAGCAGGATGTCCCGGACTTCTGCAATTATAACACAAATTAAATCCTCTTTTTCTCTTAAATGTTCCCCAATCTTTTTTGTACTGCGCATTTCCCCTAGGATCATAGCGTTGGACCTGCAATCTGAAAAAAATATTTCTAGGTTCCTGCATCCACTTATGAGTCCAAAAATAATTTCTATGCATATGAATAACATACCTCTCTTCATTTTCATTAAATTTACTCAGATCAACTCTTTCTTTCAACTACACCCTAGCCTTCAGACTAGGACAAAATCTATTAAACATACTTAAATTCATTCTTTCAAAACAAAAAATTTCACTTATCTTTCTCTTACCAAAGCACAAAGCTTACCTCTTTTAAAATCTTACCTATTCAGAACAACTTACTTTGTTGGCACAAAGATTCACAAGTCAAGTAGAGTATTGCACACTTCAACAACAGATCTACGCACAAATCTTCTCTTTTCTTTACTTCAGTTCCCAACAATCACATTTTCAGGTCCTGGCGATGGAACCATTTGTTGGCACAGGGGTAGACTCAGGGTTCAACGCTCAACAACACACCAACAAAACCCCGACTACCGGTCTTTCGAAAAAACTTGCAAAGCAGGCGAGGTCTCACCCAAGGTGGAAGCAGGGGGGGTTACAGGACGCAGGTGTCTGTAACCAGGTTGGGACACGAATATGTGATAATAGTACTTCACAGAATATTTTGTTAATTCTTAGGAAGGGAACATGCATTAGCTTATTAACCTCATTAACATCGGAGAGCATAATCAAAGACAGATATAACACAACAACAACAAGTGATTATGCACCTTGAACACTTAACACTTATCACTTAGCACTGTGAATAAGATCTAGCATTCATTTACCCTTTAACATAAGTAAATTACTTAAGCAACAAAATATCTATTCATTCCACATCATAATCAAAGCACTAAGAAAATGCATAATAGAAAGACACTACACAAAGAAAACCATGAGACACCAGATATACGTGGTTAACCATGGGTTGGGGCTACATCCACAAACCACTTTTCATATTTATTATTCACCAATATCTTACATCCAATCACTCATGTGCACTAAGCCATAGAGTCTAACTTTGCACAAGACAAGAGATCTGGGCACTAAGCCCTAGATCCTCCTTCTTTTCCTTCCAAAAATAGGTCAAATGTACAGAGCCAAAATCTCTATCACAACACTTAGCACCTTATACAAAATCACAGTCAAGCATAAAGCCTCGACCACATGCACTCCTTCACACAAAGCAACTTGAACTACCTCATCTACACTACATTCCTCTTTATTTATACTTTACAAAATATTACAATATAGCCTAAACATGGGGAAAACCCATGGACCAAAATCCCATAAACCCATTACAAAACCCTAGAGGACCCGTTACTGGGTCCACATAACCCTCAAAATAGGTGATATCCACGAGCTCAGCTCCACCTGGGTGCTCCTTCTTCGACCAATGTGTCGAAGTCCAAAAGTGGGCACAAACTGACCAAATTTTCCCCAAAACTTGGTCGAGGGAGGCAAAGCCCGAAGACTATTTGGACAATAAAGTCAGAGATAAGGAAATTACATAGGAACTGGAAAATATTTCAGGACAAATAGGGGAACCTGAGGACTAGTAATCAAGGATATTAATGATTCAGACCCCCTCCCTCACCCGGGGTCTGCTCGACCTCCCGATCAACGATCGTTAAAAAATCAGAGCTGAATTAGCTCTCTGGGCTCTACTGAGCCCCCAAAAATCTTGCATAGGTCCTTAATTTCATTCCTCGTGCCTCAAAATATCTAGCAATGATCCACCGTAGGACTTCAGGAAAAATCTGTGGCCCAAACCCTCTTCTTCACCAAAATTCGACACTGGACCCTTTTTCTCGGGTGGGATTACATATGATCATGGGATGAAACCATGTGCCAACCTGAAAGGAGCTTATTCGGACCCGTCAGAGCTTCGGGCTTCGGGAGCTCACAACAACAGCACACCCTGATTCCTCCGGACTTGCAAACTAACGTAGTCCCGAAACCCTATGGGGATCGACGACTCACAACCTCTGCCAAGATCTATGACTCACAACTAACTTCGGGACTTCACGTTTCATGATAATTACCTACTCCAACATACAATGCTCATGAACTTTCAGACTGATGGACCAGATCAGATGGTCCTAGTGTCTCCAAAAATCAATGTCTCACACATACTTCACGATTTCAGGATTTGAAGGATTTCCATGCTTCGACTACCATTTCTACCAGAGTCTCGATCCAACAAACTATACACTCGCACAGATCGATGGCCCGCAATCCTCAGCAAGCCATGGTTGAGATTGAGTTCGGGCCTCCAGGTCCTCGAAATCCTGGTACACACAAAATTCCACTCTTAATTTACTCTGAAGTGCTTCTCCTCTAGAGTGAGAGATCGAATGCCATGTTTCCTCGTCAATCGATGACGATGATCAACTCTGGACTTAGGGCCTTCAGCGATTTTCACCCTGTGCACCTAAGCCTTGGCTTTTTCTTGGAGTTCATTTTCCCATGACTTATAGATCCACTGACACTTGTCCACCTAATTGGATGGTGGAGATGAGCTCTAAATCCTCGTGACTTCAAGAATCTTATAATTGTCTTCCCTTTCTCTTCCTTCCTCCCAGAGTGTTAGTCTTCCAGACTCCGAGAACTGATGACACCTGTCCCTCTTATGGATGGTGGAGATGAGCTCCATTGTTTGGAGCTCTGACTAACTTCCATGCTCCACACCTGATTTCCTCTAGATTTCTCCTCCTTCGGAGTCCTAGATCCAATGACACATGTCCTAGAGATAGATGACTCATATTACTTCATATCCCTACAACTTCAGGGGACCTGAACACTTTACCTCTATATTTCCCTAAACTGTCGGAATTTCGAAAAAGATAATCCTCTGACATGCGTCATCTGTGACGGATGGTCCCGATTTATTTGGGCTTCAGGACTTCGGAAAATCCACACTCCTCTGCTCTCCAAACCTTTCAAAATCATGAAGTCCGAAGGACTTCAACACTTATCTCTCGCGCAACTTCACCAGATCTAACAACTGTTGTTTCCCATGCCTAGATCCAACGGTTGGGATCTTTCATCCATGGTGTGTGCTAATCTGCCTACCTGGGCGTAGAACTGACATTGTAGATTTCTCTCCCACCGAGATCGATGAATCTTATATCTTCTCCCTTCGCCAATCGCTCTACCTTCCTTCTGATGAATAATTCCTCAAACCTTTCAAAGGCTTCAACCTTTGATCCTTCTGTTGGAGTCTGACTGCCCGGCCTTGATCTATGTTGTACCTCCTAATATTTTAACTCCTCTGAGGATTTTTGAAGGGCTTGGCCCTCAAAATTCCCTCTAAAAGTTCCAGTGACTTGGCTTCTACCTACATTTTTGAAGATGCTATACCTTCTAAGCTTTGTTCCCTAAGGTATTTCATACCTTTGGTGCACTCCTTGCATCCTTGGAAATTTTGAGAAATTCTAGACTCAGATATTTCAGATAAAATATCCTCACGCGCTCCTTGCGCTCATCCCCTCTGAAACTTATTCAATACTTAAAGAAAGTGTTTTCTTGATGCACTCCTTGCACAGGTATTCTCAAATATTTTCTCTCCTCTGAGCAACTATGCACTCTCTGCAATTCAACTAAACAATTGGGTGCTCCTTGCACTTCCACTGTAAGTTCATGTTATCTCTTCTGAGCTTGAATTCTCTCAAACTTATAAGGTTCTTAGCCCTTTTCTCCTTTGACAGGTTCTTATACCCTCCTATCTCTTTCGTGATATTTTCCTCTAGATCCTTTACCAACACTTCAAAATGGTGTTGACCTTTTGCATTCCTTGCACAAATTCACTCCTTGAGTCCTTAATTATGAGAATTCGCTTGTGCATTCCTTGTGCCCTCCATGTAGAATTGCATTGCTCCTCCTAAGATTTCCCTTATGGTGTGCCCTCTTCACAACCTTTTCATAGAAATTGAACTAGAGTTATCGCACACTCCTTGCACTTTCTTAGTGCACTCCTGCATATCCCTCAAATTATTCAATAACTCTGGTAAACCTTCTCCTCCAACTAGCTATCAGAGTGTTCAATAAATCTGATGAGCCTTTCCCTGGCTTTATTCCTTCTGAGATTCAGAATGGTTCTAGTGTGCCCAATTGGCATGCTCTTTATGAACTCTCAACAGATTCCAAGTGCACTCCTTGCACTGAAGTTTCAATACTCTGGTGTGCACTCCTCGCACAAGCCTAAGAGCCCAGAACTTACTCAGAACCTCACCAAGATAGAGAAGTCCATATCACCCTGTGAGGAAAATATTCATGCACTAAAAAAATACATAAACACACATAGTAAACATAGATACATACAACAAACAACTAGGCATACACAAAGAACCTTGTTATGCAGGAAAAAACTGCTCTTTTCATTAATCTCCGAGTATTCTGTATAGTGTTTACAAAGCTTAGACTGCAACCAAGTCTTTCACCTATCTCCTCTCTTGAGATCTCTCTCTCTCCACAACTCTCTCCTAAATCATACTCTAACTAACGAAAGTTGACAC
Organism: Picea engelmannii; assembly: GCA_009831015.1. Classification (NCBI taxonomy): domain Eukaryota; kingdom Viridiplantae; phylum Streptophyta; class Pinopsida; order Pinales; family Pinaceae; genus Picea; species Picea engelmannii. The sequence goes on from ML810645.1 coordinate 246,688, forward strand.
AAAGATAATTTTACAAAAGAGAGGCTCCTTGAGCCTTCCCTCCAACTACCTAACTCTCTTAAATTACATTGAATTTTATTTAATGGCCATATAGTCCAAATTGGATCTATATCCATCTACCTGTCAACCATTAAAGGTGACATTACACCTTATGATAACTTCAACCTGTACAAAGACAGTGTCTCATCCCTCCTTGAGCCTACAAACATTCAATACACTAAATTTTTTAAAATTGGGATGAATTTTGAAAGGACTGGCACGTCCTTCTTTGTGATTCATTCCCTCCTAGTGTGCGGATGTACTGGATTTCATGATGCTTGAAGACATGGAGTGATGATCCTGCATCATACTCCCCTGCTGACAAAAATATGAGCTCATTCTCATGGCTCCCCTTCTGTTGTTGTTGATATCCTCCAAGATCCCAAATCTATATTTGGAGCTTTCCATCTGCTCCTCTTCCTTATTGTTGTTGTTCTTGTCCTGCTTCTGCAGAATCTCCCATGTTCAAATTCCTCTTGATGGTGGATTCCTCCAACATCAGTCTTCTGATTTCTTCTATTAATTTTTCTAGATGGTCTACTAGCTAGCTCCTCCTTTGCATTCTGCTTTGTTGCATCTCATTTTCATCAGTTTCCAACTTGACTTGTTGGATAAGTTGACTCTGCACTATTACCCTTTCCTCCAGGGCTTCCACTCCTTCACTCAAATCAATGGGAAGATCAATCTGATCTCCCATGTTGTTTCTATCTCTAGTGGAATCAACTTGCCACTCCACTATAGATTCAAATTTGGCAACGCTATCATTGAGTTGTTTCCCAGTCATTTCTTCTGACAATCCTCCTTCTGTCAGATCCTCTAACTCTTCTTATGCTGGAACAAGTCCAGCTTCATCCAGCTACTCCTCGGGATGGATTTTTTTTTCACTCTTCACAACTGCATCCCCCTGGAAGTCTTATTTTGTTCTTGGATCTCCCAACCACTCCTCCATTGTCTTTAGCTCCTTCTCCCACTGAGTGATCATATGATCTGTATGCTCCTATTCTTCTTTCATATCCTGGGAAGATGTTAATTTCTGATCAATATTCTCCTCCATGACAGTCTTTGTTAGTTTCCCTCCTTTTGCACCTGCAATATACAAGTTGTTAATTTTAAAAATATTTGTCCCCATGGCCTCTTCCTCGGATGCCTACTGCATCACCTCCTCATTTGAAATACTCGCACTGCCCTCTACTGGGTTATTTGGAAAGAATATTTTAATTCCCCCAACGATCAAAACAGATTTTTATCCTCCTCCTCTATCAACATTTCTTGCTAATCTGAACTCTCCTCTAAGTTCATGAGACTTTCATACAATATCATATCCATTTCTGTTATCACTCCTTGCTGATATGAACTCCTTTCTGAGCTCCTGAGACTTTCAAACAGTCTCACCTCATTCTCCTTTCCCACCTAGAAATCTAAGGTTTCACTCATGCCCTCCTGGCAATCTATGAGATATTTTACTGATCCCATCTCATTTCCCTCCTGGAAATTTGCATAACCATCTCTGCCCACTTGGAATTCTATGAGATCTTTAGTTAATCCCATATCCTCATCAATGAGGTCTCTCCCAACCTCTCATTCATAAATGTGAACCATCTCCTCCTTTGTGGCATCGATGTTTTCAGCACGCCTCGACCACCTCCTCAAATTCTTCTTCTACCTTCTGGAAATCAACTCCTAGATAGGCCACTTCCTTTTTCTCTTCAAGGGCCATTCATACTTCTAGCTTCCTTGTGCTTCTTGTTTCATCTTCAACATTAAACTGTTGATCTCTACTCTCATATCCTTGAGTTCTTTGTCCTTGTTCTCTTTTCTCACCTGTTGATGGCCTCCTTAAGCTTTAGGCTTATGGCCTTCAATATCCATATTTCACCTCTGCCTTCAAGAATGCAACTGGTTCTTCTGGATTAGCCCACGTTGTTGTTTAATTTGCCTACTCTCCCACTGAGAGAATCATTGGCTTCCTCCTACAACCCTCCTAGATGTCTCCTTCTTGTTGCATATCTTGCAACAATATTTATAGAGCATCACACCCTATCTTCTCCTCTCCTTTTAATGTTTTCTATAGACAAAAAAAGGCTCTGATACCACTTGATGCAGACCACCTCTCTCACTCGGGGTCTGCTCAACCTCCCGGTCAAAGATCGTTAAAAAATGAGAGCTAAATTAGCTCTTCGGGCTCTACTAAGCCCCCAAAAACCTTACACAAGTCCTTAATTTCCTTCCCCATGCCTCAAAAAAGCTAGTGACGATCCATCATGGGACTTTGGGAAGAAACCATGGCCCAAAACCTCTTCTTCACCAAAATTTGGCACTGGTCCCCTTTTCTCGGGTGGGATTACATATGACCGCGGGATGAAACCAAGTGCCAACCCGAAAGGCACTTAGTCGGTCCCTCCGGAGCTTTGGGATCCGAGAGTTCACAACAACAACACACCCCGATTCCTCTAGACTCGTGAACTGGCATAGTTGTGAACCCCTACGGAGATTGACGACTCACAACCTCTGTCGAGATCTACGACTCACAATTGACTTCGAGACTCCGCGCTTCAAGATAATTACCCGCTCCAACATACAGTTCTCGTGAACTTCCAGACTGCCAGACTAGATCGGATGGTCATAGTGTCTCCACAAATCAACCTTCCACATGCACTTCACAATTTTGGGCTTTGGGGGATTTCCCTGCTCTGACTGCCATTTCTACCAGAGTCTCGATCCACCAAACTATACACTCACAAATAACAAAGGTCCAAAATCCTCATCAAGCCAACAGTTGAGATTGAGTTCGGGCCTCCGGGTCCTAGAAATCCTGGTACACACAAACTTCCACTCTTAAGTTCCCTCGAAGTATGTTTCCTCCAGAGTGAGATATCCAATGCCATGTGTCTTTATCTATTGACGAAGACGATCAACTCCGGCCTTACGGACTTCAACGGTTTTCACCCTATGCGCCTAAGCCTTGGCTTTCTCTTGGAGTTCTTTTTCCCCAGACTTCCAAATCTGCTAACACCTGTCCACCTAATCAGATGGTGGAGATGAGCTCTGGCTCACCATGAATTCAGGAATCTAATAATTGTCTACGCCTACTCCTCCTTCCTCACGAAGTACCGGTCTTCCAAACTTTGAGATATGATGACACCTGTCCCTTTGATGGATGGTGGAGATGATCTTTGTTATTCAAAGCTCTGACTAACTTGCACACTCCACACCTAATTTCCTCTGGAGCACTCCTCCTCCGGAGTCCTAGATCCTGTTATCACACTAAGTTGCATTAGGTATTTAGCCCTTAGTTTTGTCTTTTCCTAAGCCTTTAGATTTTAATTTCTTGATTTATCCTTTTAAAAGTGTGTTTTTTTAGGCCCCCTTGATAAATAAAGTGTTGATTCATGACTTATGTTTTGATCCTCATACAAATTTTGGACTTAGGACTATTTTTTTCATCACTTATATTTGATTCCCTTCATGACTTGTCACTAGGATCGAATAACCCCATGAAAATATTGATTTGACATGACATTTTCCTCACTCATACCCTCGTAGCCTTTACTTGTTGTCCTTTTTCTAACTGTCCAATCATTTTTTGAAATGAAGCATTGCCAACTCATCAGGAAGTTTCGTAGCGCACTCCCTGTCCATCATATTCTACCATGATTTATGATTACAACGTTGATATCATCTCTTCCTTGTTTTCAGTGCCAGGGGTGGTTAAAAGATTCTTTTAATATCTCATATTTATGAACTCTGATAATGGTTTTTGGATTTTGAAAAACTCAAAGTGTTGCGCTGCGCAAATTACCACTTCCAACCAGTTGGCAACATCGTTACCAGATCCAATGCTGAGGTGGATTTAGAGGCCGAGTTGATCGTGACTCCTTCCTAAGATATTGTTAGGGCCTGAAACTGATTTTATTCCACATGTATTTCATGTTTTTCTCCTCTGCACTTCAATTTCAAGGAGAGTTAGTGCTCAAAATTTTGGTTATCGGGCCTGCATAGTTGGAGGAGATTTTCCCTCACGCCATCCTGTGAGCTTCTTCCCTCCTTTCAAACCTATAGATATCATTACCTATCTGTCAAGTTGGATACATCAGCCTGCCATTACCACTGATCTCACAATATCCAAATAGATCTTATCCCTTGCGTGTGCGGTGTGCTACCAAGAGACGCTACTCAAACTACATTGTTTCTCCCCTGCCTCCTCTGACAGTTGAATCAGACTATTTCAACCCAGTTTTCAAAGGCCATTACAGGGTATCCTTTCATTTTCTCAATGTTCATACCTGCATACATTCAAGGGAGGGATTTCTACAGTCATTTTTAGCTAGCTAGCAACCATTTTGTTTTAAGGGAAATTCTTGTAAAATTGCAGCCTGGTCCACTTGATCTTTGACTTTTCAATATTCCTGGTTATCACCACTCCTTATCCCAAAAGGTTCTTATCCTAAACTATGGAGACTCCTCAGAATAAGAAGTCACACAAGGGAGGTAAGGTGGTTAGAATTGATCCTATAGACATGCATCTTTTCGAGGCAGAGCCCATAACCAGAGAAGTTTTTCAAAGAGTGGGATGCTTCTCTTTCTGCCACAATATGCAAAGAGGTCATCCTGAGGTGACAAGGCAGTTTGCCTTACATTTTGATGGCCTAAATACCAAGGTATGGGACCTAGAATTTGATGTATATGAGACCTCTATTTTAGTTGTGACGGGAATCCCTATCACATGTGAGAAATGGTTTAAAGCCATGGCCTTAGATGCAGCCTATGCCAAAGATTTCCTTAAGCCTGAACATCAAGCTGATAATCTAACTAAAGGTGTGCCAAGGAATCATCTGATTGAGCAATTTGACCGGATATCGAGGATCATTGATAGGTACTTTACATGTGAAGGGAGGTTCAATAAACTATACCAATACCATATAAGGCTTCTATTGCATTTTACTGGAAAACTTGAAATGAACATTCCCTACTAATTTCTAAGGAGCATAGGCAAGATGTCAGACAAGGTTCAATCTAAGTATAAGGTTGTGGTTACTAGTATATTTCACTCTGGATTGATTAGAATGTTGGTTTCTGAAGATTTGGGTAAGAAGGATATCTCATGGGAACATTTTTTTATTGCTTCTCACTTTAAGTTTGATATATCAGCTACTCCTCAGTCGCAGATAGCAATTCCTTTACCATCCACCAATATTACTAAAGCATGCACTAGAAAGAAGAGAAAGATCAGAGTTCTTGTTCAAGATCAAGGGACCATCAAGGAGGTTGCAGGAACCGAGGAGGAGGCATGTCATTCTCCATAGAGAGATCTTTCACCCCATCCTCCACCAGAGTCAGAAGAAGCCCCTTCTTCTACTAAAACTACAACAAAGAAAGGGAATAATATACACTTCTCCTCATCTCATTCAATAGCCGGAATCAAGGTCAAAAATCCTTTCACAAGAGCATCAGCTCCTAAGGAGGCTATTGAAGAACATTCCCTACCAAAATTCTCTATCCTATAGAAGAATAAATATAAGAGCCAAGGCATTAGAAATCCTGTGGAGAAGAAAGAAGAAATCCATGTACAGAAGAAGACAGATAAAGGAAAAGGAATCAAGAATCCTGATGAGATAGAAAAATTAATCCCTATGCAGCAGAAAGAGGAAACCATGAAAAATCCTGTTGAGACCGTTCACGTCACTACTCCACCTTGCAGCTAGACATTCAAAAGACTAATCAAGCAACTCAGGGATGCTAGGAAGGAGGTGGATCATTTGAAAGAAGATTCCATGTCTAACAGAGTTAAGATGAAATAACTCATGGATGGATACAAGCACACTCTTGACCTAGCAAGGTTTACAACAAGAAAGGCCCAGCCTTTCCATAGGCAACTCAAAAACCTTTATAGGAAGAAAAAAGACTTTTAGTCTCATAACAAAAGACTCAAAGAATATTTGCAACATTTCCAAGATGAAATGGCTCAAAGGAAATTGCAGGTATTGGTTGAAGCTACTATTGAAAAGGAGAAACTAACAGCCAAGGAGAGCATAGCTCCAGTGAAGAAGCCCACCATTGCTAAAGGGAAGAAGTATTTTGTACCAAAGGGAGTTCCTCCTTCTCCAAGAAGGAGTGTCAGGTTAATGAAGTAACTGGTGAAAGGTGAGCTCCATTTTTTAAGATGGTCCCTTTTTGCAGAGATAAACAATTTATGAAACACTAGTTATGCCACCTATACAGGATTCTAATACTTATTGTTCATAATTTTGGATTTTCACAAAGAATTAATCCCTTCAACAGTAGTAGCGCAAACATTCTGTAGCGCTATGGCACTACAAAATAGTCTATTTTTGATATTCCACCAGTATGCTACATACAACACTACCAAATCACCTAAGACTAATGGTGTTGCTAATACCCGAGGTTGCTACCCATTCTACACATGTTTAAGTGAAGGTGTTGTGAGTTGTGTTGGTGCTACCGAAAGTTTGACAGGATCTACAGGAGGGCGCTACCAAAATTCTGGCAGAAAACGAATTCTACACAGGGACACACCAAGATGTCGCTACAACAATTTGCTACTGAAATTTTGGCAGAGACTGAATATTGCACAGAAGAAACGAAGGCTTGGTGCTACCTTCTCTACTTGCCTATTTTTGAGGTTGCATTATAGAATCATAGGATTTTTGGTAAAGGTGCTACCAAGTGCGCTACTCAGAGCGCTACCAAATTATGCTACTAACAGATACCAAGAATCAAGGAGAGTTGAGATAACATCTTTATAAATGGTTGATGAGGTGTAATATTGCAAAGACAATAGCTAGTAGCATGATGACAGATGCATGCCCCTGAAGGACACTTGGCAAGAAAAGAGTTGTGCATCAAAGGGATATCAAGTTAGTTCAAAGATTGGTTGGATCAATGACCAACATTTTCCCATTTTATAGCTTAAGTTGTTAGTTAAGTTGTTAGATGAAATAACTTCTTAAACATTTTCATGAGAAGAAGGCCAACTCGCACTTCTAGCTGTTGCCTCCTTTTTGTTATAAATAGATAGATGAAATGCTTTAGTAAGTTCGAATGGTTGATATAGTCTCCCTTATACTGTAATATTTTGATAAAGTTACTCTGAACTGGTTATGTACTTGATTTGAGACATCTTGGTTAATAGAAATCAACTTCTTATTATAGCTTATTTTCTTATGATGCTAAAGTGTTCATTCTTTGAATGATTCACATGAATTATTGTGGTGATATTATGATGTATGTTTGATTATATTATTATGATGTTTCTTTAGTCTCCTTAAACTTTGAAATCAAGAAGATCTTGTATTAAGGGTTTTTCTTCCTTAGGTTGTCTGCAGACCTAATGTTTAGAGAACCTTTACATTCCTCTCACTAAATTCTTCCCTCTGTTCACATTTACTCCCACTTACTGATTGAATTTAGCCAAGACATTGATTTCTCGTGCATGCTAGCCTTGATTTCTGAGTTGGAACATTATCATCTTGAGTCTTATCCATTTGACCCCTTAGAAACTCTTTTACATTTACATATAACCTGATGGGTACTGGGCTTGCCTTCCATGCAATCTGAAGGTGATTCCTAGTGCTAATAGATCCAATGACACATGTCCTGGAGATGGATGAATCATATTACTTCGAGTACCTACAACTTCAGGGGACCTGAACACTTTACCTCTCTATTTCTCCGGACTGACGAAATTTCGAAAAAGATAATCCTTCGACACACGTCCTATGTAATGGACAGTCCCGATTGCTTCGAGATCCAAGACTTTGGAAAATCCACACTCCTCTGCTCTCCAAACCTTCCGAAAGTGTGAAGTCAAAATGACTTCAACACTTATCTCCTGTGCAACTTCACCAGATATAATGGTTGTTTTTTCCCACGCCTAGATCCAACAGTTATGATCTGTCGTCCACGGTGTGTTCTCCTATGCCTACCTGGGCATAGATGTGATGGCCCAGATTTGTCTCCCACTAAGATCAATGAATCTTGTAGCTTCTCCCTTCGGTGATCGCTCTTCCTTCCTTCTGACGAAGGATTCCTTGAAACTTTCAAAAGATTTGACCTTTTATCCTTCTGCTAGAATCTGATTGCTTGACCTTGGCTAATGTTGTACCTCCTGAGATTTTAACACCTCTGAGGATTTTTGAAGGGCTTGGCCCTCAAACTTCCATATAAAAGTCCCACTGACTTGGATTCTTCCTACGCTGTTTAAAACAATATCCCTTCTAATCTTTTTTCCCTAAGGTATTTCATACCTTTGGTGCACTCCTTGCATCCCTGGAGCTTTGTTCCCTGATGAGAAAATGTCCTCGCACACTCCTTGAGCTCATCCCCTCTGAAACTTCTTCAATACTTAAAGAAAGTGTTTTCTTGATGCACTCCTTGCATGGGTCTTGTCAAATATTTTCTCTCCTCTAAATAACTATGCACTCTCTGCACTTCAACTAAACAATTGGCCACTCCTTGCCCTTCCATTGTAAGTTCACGTTATCTATTCTGATCTTGAATTCACTCAAACTTATAAGGTCTCAACCCTTTGTTCCTTTGATAAATTCCCACACCCTCCTAGATATTCTGTGCTCTTTTCCTCCAGAGCCTTTACCAACACTTCAATAGGGTGTTGACCTTGTGCATTAATTGCAAAAAATCACTCCTTGAGTCCTGAATTCTTAGAATTCTCTTGTGCATCCCTTGCGCCCTCTCTGCAGAATTTCACTGCTCCTCTTGAGATTTCCCTTCTGGTGTTCCCTCTTCCCAACCTTTTCACATAAATCAAACTAGATTTATCTCACACTTCTTGTGATTTATCAATGCACTAATGCAAAGCCCTCATATTATTCAATAACTCTAGTAAACCTTCTCCTCCAACTATCTATCAGAGTGTTCAGTAACTCTGATGAGCCTTTCCCTGACTTTATTCCTTCCGAGGTTCAGAATCATTCTGGTGTGCCCACCTGGCACACTCTTTCTGAATTCTCAACAGATTCCAAGTGCACTCCTTGCCCTGACTTCATAGAGTTTCAATACTCTAGTGTGCACTCCTTGCACAAGCTTAAGAGCCCAGAACTTAGTCAGAACCTCACCAAGATAGAGAAGTCCATATCACCCTGCAAGGTAAATATTCATGCACTAATAGAATAAATAAACACAACATACATAAACACACATAGTAAACATAGATACATACAACAAACAACTAGTCATACACAAAGAACCTTGTTATGCAAGAAAAACTGCTCTTTTCATTAATGTCTAAGTGTCATGTACAATGTTTACAAAGATTAGACTACAAAAGTTTATTTCTCCTATCTCCTGTCTTGAGATATCTCTCTATAAAAATCTCTCATGACTCATACTCTAACTAACGAAAGTCGAAACAAAGATAATTTTACAAAAGAGAGGCTTGTTGATCCTTCCCTCCAACTACCCAACTCTCATAAATTACATTGAATTTTATTTAATGGCCATCTAGTCTGAATTGGATCTAGAGCCATATTCCTGTCATCCATTAAAGGATACATTACACCTTATAATAACTCCAGCGTGTACAAATATAGTGCCTCATCCCTCATCGAGCCTATAAACATTTAATACATTAACAATTTTAAAATTGGGCTGAATTTTGAAAGGACTAACATGTCCTTCTTTGGGATCCTAGTGTGCAGATGCGTTGGATTTTTTGGCACTTGAATATGTGGATATATGCTCCTGCATCAATTAATGATCAAGAAACTAATTTTTCTACAAAAATGATGCCATGCAAATTGTTGAGAAAGTGCAGAAAAGAAGAATCCTCAACAGGAGTGATAAAAATAGTTGCAAAGTGCACAAAAGGCGTAGTATTCAGATGGGAACCATACCTGTTGAATAAATTTCTAGTATATTGCAAAGATGCACAGGATAATGGAATGAAATTATATTACTCCCGGTTGCTAATACTAATTGCATTGGTGGGCTGGAAGGAGCCCAAGTTTTCATCTTTCCCACACAGGAAGGGGAAATGTTATGCAGTGTGTTATCAAACATTGTGGCAGGCAAAGGACCCCAAGAAATAGTAGGCTAACAATGTGGTATTCACCATCTTCTTGGAGAATATGAAACAAAAGACATCCAATGTCTGGAGGATCCCAATAGAAGTGGTGCAAGGAAATGAATGGATTGCAAATTTCAAAGCTTCAAGACATCATTTATGGATCTAGGCTATTAGCACTATGTAAATTGCTTGGCTAACGAAGAAAATCACAAAGGTAACCACAAAACCACTTTAGAACTGAAAATATCCTTTTTTAGTTCAAAGAGGAATCTCTCTGGTCACTTTGTCTTTGAAATATAGGTTTTTTGTTGAGGATCAGTGGCTAGACCTTTGATAAGATGAAGGGATTTTTTTAAGTTTTCTGGCAAGAAGGAAAGGAATTTGTTGGGAAATGGAGTCAACTCTGAAAGAAAATGGAATCAATGACAGGTAGGTAGAGATATTAAAGAATCAAAGGCTAGGTGGGTGATAATCTTTTAGTTTTTAAATTTGTTGTTATAGGATAGAAGAAAGAAAAAAAACATAACAACATTCAGAGCACCAATTAAGATGAATATTGATGAGTTAAGAATAAATGAGAGTGTTTAAATCACTTGAATCTAAAGAATCATTTTCAGATGAATTTCGGACCATTTTTTTTCCAATCTAAACATATATGAATTTGTAGATGAAAGATAAAGAAAACAAGAAGTACATACATAAAAGAGAACACAGACTTCATGTCACCACCACTAGAATATTTGGTATGAAAATTTCTGGACTTTTGAACTAGCATTTCATTTAAATTCAGAAAAATTGTAAAATGTTCAAGATAAAATGTCCTTCGTGCTTCTTCCAACCCCTTTCACATTCAAAATTCTTAAATATATAATAAAAATACCTCCTTAGGCTATAGAAGTTTAACTTCACTAATATCCTTTAATTCTAGATCTGATTACATCAAAGAGGGAACAAACTCTAAACTACTTGCTAAAAATAGAAATTTGCTTTGACCATATTTAAAGCATAACAATACTCTTGTTAATAAGAGATTATCCAATATATATTTGACCTTGAAACTGATATGAATCATCTGGGACAACTAGAGGAGAAATGTGAACTGATCTGAGCACTGACAAGGATCCCTATCACCTTTGTGTAGCGAACTGCTGCAATTTGTTGTGTAACTGCAACCTACAACAGTTGCGTAGCAAGTTTACACAACGTGCTTGATTTCTTGAATAATCTTTGTTTTGGTGGTGGAGGCTAAGTTTCTAGAGATTGAAAATCAATACTGTATCATCCATCAAACATTTCCCAATGTCCTTTTACCCTCTATGTACTTACAACACTTGCATAGTGTGAGATCGCTATGCAAGTTCTGTACAATGTTGGTTTTCCAATCAAAACTCAAAATAGGTTACGGTGTTTATCAAAAAGTAAAATTGTGAAAACCTTAAACCTATATATCAGCCACCTTTTCAAGTAGTTCCAACTTTTCCCAAGCTTCATCATCAACCTTCATCCTTTTCTTGAGAGACCTATTTTATTTTCTCAATGAAACATTTTGTCTTTTCAAGTTTCTCACTTGCCTAAATAGAAGTGTATTTCTTCTCATATTTGATTAGGCATTAGTGAGGGCTACGCAAGCATTGTTGATGGTTGTTCCACACTCTTTAAAGTGTCTCTCAAACTTTATATTTGATAATATGTTCTCCACCCTAAGATGAATAATTAGGTCTTGAGCCTCCCTCAATTTCTTATTGAGCCACTTGATAATTTTCTCACCCTCTCCAAGTGAAGTGTGAATATTTTCAACTGATACATGCTGACCCTGTGCATGTGTTTTCTCTACCAACTTGTATTATGAACCTATCCTTCTGGCTGAGGATATTGTTAAAGGGGATGGAGGTTTAGTCAAATCCACATTTTTAGGAATTTTCCCGATCTCTTTCTCTTTAGAACCTTCTTGAACCTTTGAGACGGATTCCTTCTTTGAACCTATTTCATCCTATGGTGTTTTAATATCAGAAACCCTCTCATCCAATTTCCTCTTCATCTCCCTATTATCATGAAATGACTGAGCTATGACATGGTGAGCTTATTTAAGCTGATATTTTAACTCTATGATTACTTGGTCTTTCTTTCCTGACTGCATCTAATCTTTATCCACTTCTTGAGCTGAGATTTCAACAGACTGTGTATGTAGGGAAGGTACATGTAGTCTTTTCGCATCTGACCTTGTGATTGGACTACTCAATCTTGGTGTTTCATCCACCTCATCAATAAAGTGTATCTTTCTACCCTTCTTCTTAGCTGGTTGGATTGGTGAAGAATCTTCAATTTCCTTTCCTTTCCCCATGCCATGTTCTATAGACCCTTTCTCTTTCCCTCTTGAATATTTAGAAGCTACTTTCTCAGCAGATGAGGGGGTGTATCATTTGGGGTATAAAGGAATGTTTTCCAAAGTTAATAAAGAGTCCCAGTCTTTGTTCAATTTCTTGATTTCTTCCACCACTAGTAACTTTAACAGAGAGAAATGAAATAAAATGGTCTTAAGTTTATCAGCCCTAGCCTTTACTATGTCTATCATTTTAATTAAGCATCTGTATAGGTAAAAAGGTAAATTCAAAATATTATTTCCTCTGAAATGCATTAAAATCCTTATATGATACTGGTATACTATATCAAATCTACCCTCACAAGTGAAATATTCATTGAACCACTCTTAACAACTTCTCATAATGATCCAATATGAATTCCCTTGGAATATTAGCACCAAACTTCTTCTTTTTGTACTTTGGTTTCAAGAAAATGGTGTAGAAAATTGGATCAAGAGGCATACCTTTAAACCACTTCTCCCCCTGGACTAGAATTTCAGTTACAACAGCCACTCTCTCCTCTGATACTTGGAAATTAATGTGAGAAATCCTCATATGGACACCATTGAAATTAAGGGCGAAGTCCTTCGTTAACTACACATTGTATCCTTAAATATTCTTGAAAAACCTCATGCATCCAACTTTCTCAAATGAAACCCTAAATGCAGGATCACACTTCATCAATTTCAAGATTTGTGGCTCAGATATCAATACACTTCCTCCTTTGTTATATTTTTTTTTCTCTTTAGTTTCCATGTTGTGGATGCAAGATAAAACTAAGACTGGTAAATACAAGGAGTTTCAAAGGCTAAAACTCTGACAGGGTTCTTTACACATCAGAAAAAAAGGTTAGGGTTTGTAGAATTGTGTCAATGTACTCATCAATATGATAAACAAGTTTTAGATCGTAGGTTTATAGGTGCAAGACACTTGTTAGACACAAAATAGAACCCTTTCAGTCTTTGCGCAACAAAAGACAGGGGATGTGTAGTGTGTGTTTACTGTCTAAAAATTGCATAGCAGGCAGACAAGGTTTTCATAGCGAGCTAGACAGGGTTTGTGTAGCACGTGGAGTATGTTGAATTTGCTGAAGAACAGGGGTCTGATCGATGGAAAAAGGTCTTTTGAAATGAAATATGATGGGGAAATACATGCATATGCTGAGAAAAAATGGTTTGAAATGTGATTGTTTTTTTTAGGATGACAAGACATTTTGGGTAGCACCAAGTAACTTGGGCAGTGAGTTTGTGCAACGTCTGTACTTTTTGCAGGTCAAGTACAAAATAAATTTTGAAAGATAGGAAATATAACATTATGACCTTTTGATGACCCTCTAACTTTCATAATGTGTCATTATGTTCCATGACATCCTAAAAACCATTCCACCTAGACTTTATGACTTGACTCTTTTTGACATGCCACTTCATGGTTTATAACAACAACTTTAGACCAATGACTCTAAAACCTTGAAAAATTTCATGTGAAAAAAATTATTTGAAATCATATACACTCAATGAATCAATTAGGAATGCATTGGTCTTCCCAAGACCAAAGAATGACTTTGTAAATTATTGACAAACGTATAACCCTACCCTGAAAATAATGACACTAACACAGGACATAAGGGACCCAAAGAAGAAGTTGTTGGAAATGAGATAATGCACATCAGGGGAAGAGGTAGACTAGATTGTGAAAGACGGGCCCACACAGTGGAAGGTTCCAGCAACACAAAAGAAAGGAACCAAACCTAAGGAGTTTATTGTTGGATGACTCAGCTAATCCATTACCCTGTGGGTAATAGGGTATAGAATGACCAATGGTTATGTTTTAATCATTGCAAAACTTTTCCATTCTTCTATACTTGAATGATGTTACATTATCAGTTATTATTTTCACTGGTCAGCCAAACCTAGACAAAATGTTACTCTCTAGAAATTGGAGAATGACAACATCAGTAGCTTTCCTTGTTGGTATTGCTTCAATCCATTTGATGAAATAGTCTTTAGTTGTCAATATACATTTATGTTGAGCTAAATATGATGGATGAATCTCTTCTATAAAATCAAGGTCCCACTACCTAAACAATGCTTCAACAAAAATAGGTTTTAAAGGGAAAGGAAACAATTTCCTTTTTCCATAAAAAATATGACATTCATGACAGATTAACACCTCCTTGTATACATCAGAGAAAATGTTGGGCCAATAAAACCATGCTCTTAGTATCTTATGCACTATATTTTTACAATAATCGTTCCCTCCAAAGTCACCCTTATGTAATTCTTTGATAGCATGTTTTACTTCATCTTCCAATAAGAAACATAGCAAAACCCCCACTGGATCTTTTCAATACAGAGAACCATCAAGAATACAAAATTTGGCTTCTTTTAATTTTAGAAATATGGCGGTTGCTTTGCTTAGTCAGGAGGAGCTTGTAAATTTATCAACACATATATAATGTCAACATACCATGGAGATTCAAGAAACTTATGGGATACATGTGGCACTGTTTCCTCTCTTGAATTTTCTGACAGATATGCAATAAAATGTATCCCGAAAACATCATAATCTGACTGTCATCAGTTTGGAAAGCCCCTGGCCTTTAATCATCTTTGTAGGATTTATCTCCAGTTCGTATTCTAAAAAATCTACTATACATTTTCCTCTTCTTCCTTCAGGATGAGACTGGGTTGGGATATCTTTCACAACATTACTAGGCACATAAGAAACAACATGAGAATTCAAAATGTAAATTCTAAATTGTTTCAGAGATTTTACCAGTGCATATGCTTGCTTCTCCATGATGTCATAATTCAATGGGGAATCTCTTAAAGTTTTTTTGTAATAGGGTATGGGTCTTTCAAAATTCTATTCAGTATTCTGCAACAAAACTCCAGCAATAGTGTGTTCTAATGAAAAAGAGAATAAGATGAAATCCTTTGCATAGTCCGAACTGGATAATATTGGTTCTTTGGTCAATGATACATTTATATACTCAAAGGATTTCCTATATTCTGGAGTCCACTTTATATCACTACCTTTCCTGAGCATGTTGGTAATGAACTTTATGATTTCTTCCAAATTAGGGATAAACCTCCTCAAAAATTTTACTCTTCCAAGAAAAGATCGTACCTCCTTTTTTCTCCTGGGAGTACCAATTTTCATAATTGTAGCCACCCTGCTGGAATCTATCTTTATTCCATCTTTGGAGATGATATGGCCAAGTAGTTTTCCCTCTTGCATTCCAAATTTGTATTTTTTGGGATTTAATGAAATTCCAAACCTCCTACACTTCTAAAAAACCCTTCTCAAATGTTGTATATGCTCATCACCAGAATTTGAAAAAACAATAATATCATCTAAATAAATGATAATGAACTTGTCTTTTTCATCAGCAAAATCTATATACATATCTCTTTGGAATGTTTCCCCTGCATTCATAAGCCCAAAAGGAATTTTGGCATACATGAATGTACCCCAGTTTGTTGTGGCGGTTGTCTTCTCTTGATCATCAGGATGCACCATAATTTGGTTGTATCCAAAAAAACCATCAAGCATTGACATTTTATGTGATCCAACCACTTTCCGCAAAATATAGTCCATATTGGGAAGAGGATAGTTATCTTTGAGGGAAAACATGTTCAGATTTTGAAAGTATACACAAAACCTTATTTCACCACTTTTCTTTCTGACGGGAACTTAGTTGGCCAACCATTTAGATAATCTCAAAGATAATATAATATTAGCATCAAACAATTTCCTTACCTCTTTCTCAATTAATGGCAACAGTAAAGGATTAATCCTTCTCAATTTCCGTTTAAATGGTTTTTTATCATCTTTTATTGGAATAATATGTTGAATAGGTTTTGTGTCATAAACCTTCAAATCTTCATAGTTGTAAGAAAAAAAATATGGAAAATCCTTCATTAAGTTGATATATCTCTCCTTGACTTATGGGCTAAGTGTCTTGGATAGTTTAATGATTTCAGGATTTTCCTAAGTCCCAATGTTACAATCCTCTATTTATTCATCATTTGGAGTGACTTTGGGGTTCCTTGCCACATCATTATTGTCAAAGAGATTTTCCAGTGGAACCAAGCCCTTAGGGATGACATTATTTTTGAGTTGAACAATGTCTCTACCAACAATCTGATTTAGGAAACAATATTCATTTGAAAGAATGTCTACATCTTCTTCCTGATCACAACAATTTTCCTCAACAATATTTGTGTTGGAAAAATCATCAGTGATTTAGAGAAATCTTACCATCTGTTTGTCATCCTCAAAAATATTCCAATACTTGATATTTCTAGGTACTACTGGTCTATGCTTGACTTCAATCTCATATTTTCTATTAGGAAAGATAGGAATCTTTAAAACAGAAGCTGAAGTGCCTAATGTATCAAAACTTAAATTGTGTCCTCTTGGAATCAGTGAGAGGTTATATTCTGTGAAACTTTCAAGTATATCAAGAACAATATTTATGTATTCCCTCATCCTAGGATGCGTATATTGATATATTCCCTTAACCTAATTAATCACAAGCTCAGAATCTCCATGTACAACAATTTTTTTTTCCCCCAAATCTTTCAATGTGTTCAAACCCAAAATCAATGCCTCATACTCAACCATATTATGTGTACAATCAAAAACAAATTTGTAAGAGAAAATCTTGGAACCTGATTTAGGAGGGATAATCCACACACCTGCTCCACCTCCCTCCTTACTAGAAACTCCATCAAAATTCATATTCCACATTTCTTCATCCTCATTATTTTGTTGATCTAAAATTTTCCCTCCTTGATGATCTGCCTCATCTTTCACAAGGAGTTCAAGAATCTTTGGATCTTCTTCTTCAAAGCACAGGTCATTATAAAAAATTGAAGAACTAACCTCAGTGTCAATAGAATAAATAGGATTATTATTTATTTTTCTCTTGCTACTCACCATGTACTTCAACAATACTTCCTTGTATAGTCTCCTTCCCCGACCAAAAACTGGTATAGTTGCATAGGACATATCCATATGTAGAGTACTTTTCAATTTTGCATCCCATGACCTTGAAAACAACATGCCAAACTTTGGAGGGATGTTAGAAACTACTACATACATGACAAAATTATTTTATCGGATTTGAGATAGGGACACAACTAGCTCTTTGATTAAGCCTAAACACTTTACCTTCTTTGAATCAAAAGAGAACAAATCTTTGTAAGGTCTAGTGATGTCCAAACCTAGTTCATCCATGATTACTTTTGGCATCAGATTATGAGATTCTCTTGAATCTAGCATTGCATTGTGTAAGATCATATCATGAACTTTAAGGCTAACATAGAATGGAGGCACATCACCATCATCGCCACATTCTTCCACTCGAGGACCAAATAAGATTGCAGGGTGATCATATTGCACATTCAAAGTATCAAATGCCTCTCCCATTTTAAACATTTTGATGATTTGACTTCTATATTCAACATTCCTTATTAACTCATTGAAATGTACATAAATTTTTATTTTTTCCATCTCACTTTCAAAATTAAATGGAGACTGCATTTTCTCTACCTCTTTGATGACTGCATCCCTTTGTGTTTTCCTTTCTCCAGTGCATCCTTTGCAGAATTGTCTTTCTTGGGATGACTAGAAGAGGGTAAATTAGGTTGAGGCTCCTTTGTAGGATTTCCCTTCTAAGGTTTTGCAAGAACCTTTTCATTTCTAAGATTGTATTGCTTCTGAAACTGCATAATGGTATTTTGGTACCCCTTCTTATACTCTTTTGTTTCCATTGATAACATATCATCATCTTCCTTCATAAACTTATCATTTGCATCCATAAATTTATCTTATTCTTCTTTAGTTATGAATACATATGTTTTAGAATCATCACAACAATATAGGTTATCTTCAAGAGATTCATCAAAATTTTCATCAACGTAATTATTTTGGAATGGGGGTTTGATTTGTTGATCACCTTGATTCCTTTGGTCTCTTTGTTTGATCTGTGTAACTGGTAATATTATGAAATTAGGATTCATGTGTTGAAGTTCAATTTGATCTCTTATAGAAGGCTTGTTATCTAGGACATCTTTTCCACCAACCTTTCCATAGTTTTTACCATTAGATCAAATTTTGCATCTAATGACTGGGAAGTTGAGGGTTGACCTTCTCCTTGAAATTTTTTCATGTTAGTTTCAGGATTATATTTAATCTTTCCTGATGCCATAAAATTTACTTCCACTTCAATTGCATCATTCATCATGACATCTAATGTAGTAGATCTCCTTTCCCTCAGCAACAAGGAAAAATCACTATCAAAGGAGTCAACATAATGAAGTTGTGCAGCTCTAGGAGGGGGTTTTACTTTAGCAAGAATTGCATTATAAACCCTCATGAATTTGGTTGAAAACTCTTGAACTGTCTCATTGGGTGTTCTTTTTAAGTTATTATACTGAGTCAACAGTTGAAGACGATTCTTCTTGTCTCCCCATATTGCAAGAAAGGTTATCTCAAAAGATGCAAAATTGGGGATACTTGTTGTTGGAAGAGCCTTAAACCATTTTCTAACCTCACCTAAGAGACTTTGTGAAAGCAATATCACTTTAAAATCTTCATCATCTACCTCCTCAAGATCAAAAAAATCATTAAAACAATCTAGATGTCTCTGAGATGAAATGTTCTATTCTGCATCATATGATTTAATTCTCTGATTATAATTTTGAGGTAGATCATTTAATTAAGCAGGTAAGACAAGGGGAGAAAATCTTGCTACCGTGGTTTTAGGACGAATTTGGACTGGTTGAAAAATCTGACTTGGAATCACAACAGTTTGAATGGGAACAATAGAAATAAAAGATTGAAATTTATTCTCATCAAACAAAATTTCAGTCAAGTTAGACTCTGATCTAGATCTAAACAAAGTCTACTTGAATTTTATATCAAAATCAAGACCATCAATGCTCTTCACTCCACTTGAATTTTATATCAAAATCAAGACCATCAATGCTCTTCACTCCATCCTTAGGTAATGATAAATTTCTATCCAGAAAAATACCTAAGTCATATGTCTTTTCTTTTCTTTTATGTAAGAGCTTCTTAGGATCAGCCACAGATGTTATAGGTTTTGGATCTAGGATTCTCCTAGTGTAAATATTGTTTGGCGCCAGGATTTCTCAATAATTTTACTTTTTTGCAATTGATCTTAAAACACGAAGTTGTCGAGGTAAAAAAAAATTCAGCCAATATTATGTATGATTCTATGTTAACCTTAGGAATCAAATCTAAAACTTCAGTCATTATTTCCCAGTGAAAATTTTACTTTTGTTCCCCAACAAATATGCCAAAATGTTAGCACTATGTAAATTGCTTAGCTGAGGAAGAAAATCACAAAGGTAACCACAAAACCACTTTAGAACTGAAACTATCCTTTTTCAGTTAAGAGAGGGATCTCTCTTGTCACATCGTCTCTGAAAGATAGGTTTTTTGTTAAGGATCAGTGGATAGATCTTTGATTATAGGAAGGGATTTTTTAAAGTTTGTTGGCAGGAAGGAAAGAAATCTGTTGGGCAATGGAGTAAACTCTAAAAGCAAATGGAATCAATGATTGATAGGTAGAACTATCAAGGAAGAAAAGGCTAGGTAGGTGATAATCTTTATGTTTTTAAATTTGTTGTTATGGGATGGAAGAAAGAGAAAAACACATAACAACATTCAAAGCACCAATTAAGATGAATTATGATGAGTTAATAATAAATGATAGTGTTTAAATTGCTTGAATCTAAAGCATTATTTTTAGATGAATTTCAGACCATTTTTTCTCCAATTTAAACATATATGAATTTGCAGATAAAAGAGAAAGAAAACAAGAAGTACATATATGAAAAAGAACACAGACTTTAGGTCACCACCAATAGAATCTTTGGCATGAAAAGTCATGGACTTATGGACTAGTATTTCATTTAAATTCAGAAAATTTGTACAATGTTCAAGACAAAACGTCCTGTGTGCTTCTATCCACCCCTTTCACATTCAAAATGCTCAAGTATATAAGAAAACTAACTCCCTAGGCTATAGAAGTCGAACTTCACTACTATCGTATAGTTTTGGATCTGATTACATCAAAGAGGGAACAAACCCTAAACTACTTCCTAAAAATAGAAATTCACTTTGACCATATTTAAAGAATAACAATACTCTTGTTAATAAGATATTCTCCAATATATCTTCGACCTTGAAACTGATATGAGTCATCTAGGAAAGCTAGAGGCGAATCCTAAATTGATATGAGTGTTGACAAGGCTCCCTTTCACCTTTGCGTAGAGAACTGCTGCAATTCGTTGTGTAATTGCAACCTACAACAATTGTGTAGTGAGTTTACACAACGTGATTGATTTCTTGAATAATCTTCATTTATGTGGTGGCTGCAACATTGCTAGAGGTTGAAAATCATTGTTGTCTCATCCATCAAACATTTCCCAATGTCCTTTTACCCTATGTGTGCTTACAACACTTGCGTAGTGTGAGATCGCTACGCAAGTTATGTACAATGTTGTTTTTCCAGTCAAAACAAAAAACAAGTTATAGTGTTTATAAAAAAGAAAAATTGTGAAAACCTGAAACCTATATCTCATCCACCTCTACAAGTAGGTCCAACTTTCCCCTAGTTTCATCATCAACCTTCATCCTTTTCTTGAGAGACTTATTTTCTTTCCTCAATGACATATTTTGTCTTTTCAAGTTTCTCACTTGCCTAAATAGAAGTTCATTTCTTCTTAGTTTTGACTGGGCATTAGTGAGGGTTGTGTTGAGTAATCAACACACCCTAAAAAAAATTGTCACCATTTACTTTTTGGGGTACCACTCGATCTTCGGCTTGGACTGTTATCACTTCAGTATGAAACTTATGCCTTCTCTTGTCTCATATGTTTCATGATGGAATCGATTAAAAGTTTGCTTTTGTAAAACAAAGAACCTTCTTAACTCTGAAAGAGACTTAATTACTACTCAATGAATCGACGACCTAGGATTTTCCCCCGACTCACTTGAGAAATTCGGCATCGACAAAAGATAAAGGTGGTGAAAATCGTTTGGAAAGTCAAAGTAGTCGAGTACCGACCTTCATCGGTGTTGGCCGATGAAAGAATTTCTTTCCTATGAACAACATGAGGAAGGATTTCGCCGAAGACTGATCCATTCGGTTTTGGTAGAAAAATGTAATAGTAAACACCGCACAGAGGTAAGGAGTAAACAACCGATCCCTGATCCCTATGTCGGAGTGATGTGATGCGATGAGACGTTTTACCTCCATATGTGTCAGATACGCCACATTCAAAGCTGGTATTTAATTCGTAGATTGCGCATTAGTTACTAATTCATGCACAAATCAAAAGGATTTGTTAAACCCACCGATACAATGCATCTTCTCTCGCACCTCCGCCGTCAACCAATTAAGGTTTATTTGTATAATTTCGAGGGTAATATATTTTGAATTTACATTTATTACTCGTATTAACTAATTGATATGAATGGTAGTACCTCTCTAGTTATATATTGTTCGATTCATTATGCATGGTCCCATTCTTCATAGAAAGAAGTTCAGAACAATGAGAAGAGTGAAGCCAACAACCCAGAGGAAACACCCAAAGTTCAGTGAGTATTAAGCAATTATCTTAGCATGCATTATAGGTATGTATCCGCTAATGATTTTCATTCATTCCATTTTTATATCTCTGCACCCAATGCTACTCTGACACATGTTCAAAAGGAATTTTTAAATTGCAAGAACAATGCCTTCGAAAAATCCTTCCACCAGGAAATCGTCGAGAGACCCTAAGCTGCAAGAATCAAAAGTAGGAGAAGGCTCCTCCCCAGCAGTTGCAAGACAAATAGAATTTTCTCCCAAGCCAGTGCCCATCATTAAGACAATCACCAAGGAGGCCTTTGTCCATCCCCCATCTTTCAGAGACATGGAGGCAAGTATTGGAGCCAAGATGGCATTTCCTCGCTGCAAACAATTTTTCAAGAAAATCAAGAAGAACCCCTCGAATATACCCCTAATAGAGATCCTAAAACAAGGAAGCTCAATGACGAGGTCCTCACCAAAATTCGCAAGGCTTATCTTCACATGGTGGCAAGCCAATCTCTAGTATTTCCTTGCATTGAGCTCCTGAAGTGGATCATTGACCACGCTGATGCCCAAAAATGTTTGATTAATGACGATAATGGCAAATGCATTGGGGTATTCCTACCATCAGAGGTTCATAGCTACTATAATCTCAAATATTTCAAGTTAAAACTGAGCACTAAATTCATCCTGAGTTTCTATGCGTCACATGATACCAACAAAATCATGGTTTCTTGGTGGAGAGAAGACAAAAAATTCACAAACCGAACTACTGGTTGGTACCCAACAACTAATATCAGGGAACCATACATATATCTCATGGTTTTACTCTACAGGTTACATGGGGTGAAAGCCTGTTCCCGATTTTTAGAGGCTTGGATGCCTCTGGATTTTACAATTGCCATTTCAGGAATAGGCTTCAATTGGGCTTCCATCATCTCCAAAAAGTTGATCACCTGCATAAGACAGGCTTAGGTGCCAAAGGAGGGAGATACCCTTGCCTTCTACATGGCCTCGTATCTACTGGACGCCATCTGTGCCAGGAACGCTTTCAATGGGATGAACCTAAATTGGCACTCTTCAGAGCTCATGGTCCATGTATACTTCAGCATCTTATGGGAAAACAAGTACAAGAAATCCTATGTTGTTATCTGTGATCAATTTATTGCACGCATTTACTTCTTACTCTTTAAGAAATAATGCCCTATATTTTCAGATGAAGCAAAGAAGGTTATAGCCAAAATTGGCCATTGGTATTTAGATGAACGTGAAACCTACATCAGGGTTTTTGGCACCATAGGGGCACCCCACTTATTACCCATTTATGTTCCCGACCGGCTAGTATTAGGGGAAATTTGCTATCAAACCATCCTGCAAGGATACAATGCAACTTTAGTAAAACACAAGAAGTGGGCTTTCATACTGTATGGGTTTTGTATCAGCTTCTACATAGTCAAAGATACCGCACATGCTAAAAAAATTGGGCTAGGTCAATTGGAATTTTAGTTCCAAACTGGTCGATTTCGCAAACACGATCCCAAGGGATTGGTTCTACAACACGCGTCACAGGTATCATCTTGTTGGCCCTATGCCCATGACTAGTTCAAGGATGAAATTTTTACTGAGAACGCTCAAGACTGGAATGTGGTGGTGTCCAGGAAATTTGATCCTCGAAGAACCAGGTTTAGAGCTATGAGCTACGAAGAACAGGCAACGTTTTTGGAGAAGACATTTCAAGAGATTGGAAGGACCCGTCAAGATGCATCAACATATGAATTGGATGAAGGAATAAGTGATCCACAAGGAGACATTGAAGTCATGGGAGTCAACCGGGAATCCCCGATACACATCATGGATTCCCCTAAAGTTCGAACTACACCAAAGATGCCAAAACTCTTGTACCAACAAAGTCAGCTGCTAATGAGATGAATGCAGGATAACCCACACCTTACCGTAAGTCATGCGATTTCAACTACCATCCAGAGTGTCCCAATGGAGTCAATTGGCCCCATCTCCTTAAATCCTGATAACACCAACGGCTCAAATAACCATGGATCCCTAATGGTGCCTGTCAACTCCCTGGAAGGTGAAAGAATTCCTACAGAGATAGGTTGGGTGTCTATAGCAACACAAGCACCTAATCCCCTGAGTAAACTTATACAGGTATGCAGTGATGAAGAAATTCTGTATCCATATCATGGCTCCCCAGTATGTGTCCAAGAGGAGGAAAGCCCCAAGAAAATTGCTTCCCCTGAGCCTCAGGCTCAAGACAATCAGGTCTTACAAAAGGAAACAGGGTCCAAAGGTGGCCTCGACAAAAGGGAGTCCCACGAACTAGAAGCATAAATAGGTCTGAGTCATGAAATTCCATAGAAGGAAATCAACAGTTCTACGAAGGACGAGCGGGTAAACAACGACCCTATACCCGACACCTCTACTCTGCCCAACACTCAAATCCCCGATGAGCGACAAATAGAGGTCAGATATACAAAGAAGAGCGAGGAAGTTTGAGAGCCCACTCTTGAACAAGTATACACCATGGGTAGCCTGAGAAATAGTCTCACATGGGGTGATCAACAGATACCAGAGCCGATAGATGAGGTAGCATATATCTATGCGATCTCCTATGATCAAAAGAGGAAGGCCATCGTTCAAAATATTGTTAAGAAGAGAAGGATCACTTTAGATCAATCCATCTTGGTTACCACAGAGGAGAACTTAATTAACACCGCAGATGCTCGCACGTCTGAACTAATCAACAAGGGAAAATCCCTCTCAGATTCCACCTACGATAGAGCCAGGAGGGATGAAAAGGAACTAACCAACACTCTGAAATAGCTCGAACATCTGCGTCATCTTACTGAATATTATAAGAGCACTACGTAGACTGCTATGTATCTTAAGGGTGAGTTCAACGAACTTTATGATGAGTTCAATAAGGAGAGGCACCTGTTAACAGAAAACATAGTCGATTTCCAGGAGGATACTCTCATGGTGCTCGCGACATGAAAAGAGATGGAAAGGTGGCATGAAAAGGCACAACAAGTGATAGAGAGACTCGAATACATTGAGGCAGTCCAGCAAGGTTGAGAAAAGGAAAATCATGGCATTCAGCTGGTTGGAAAAAGTAGTCTCAACCGCATCAAGAAATCCATCGAATACTGGGCGAAGATGACCTGGGACCCACACCGAGAAATTCAAGAGTAATGGGCCAAATGCCAGAAACACTGGGGTAAAATTAATAAAGTGATAAAAGATATAGGTCTCCTCAAATTTGGCACCCCCGGTGAATTTACTAACCTAAGTGAGGTGGTCAAGTTGTACACTGAACAAGACTCGCTATGGACCAAAGAAAGTGCGAAGATAGCTTATGCGAAGCGAGGGCAAGTGCAACAATTCGTAGAACACCCGATCAGAGCTCGAACTATGTTGCAACTACTAAACCCCTATTTGGTAAAGTATTGAATGCATGCAGTAGTTATCAGAGGAGTATATGCAGCCCCAATGGAACAACACAGGTTCCCATGGGCCCAAACCTGCGAAGATATGTTTATCAGTTGGTCTAAATATGAAGAAAGTCATCCGTTTCAAGAAATATCCTAGATGAACTGTTAAAGAAACTATTGGATGACCATGCCACATGGAGATTTTTGTTTGGTTTAGGTTGTACTTAGCCATTAATTTTGGTTGAATTCTATATTATAAATAGGGACATCGACCGGTTAGTCAAGGGTCGATGGTTGTTGTAAGAACTATTGATTTTTGGGTTGTTGATAATTATTTTGAGACTGCTGTGAATTGAGAAGTCCTTCTAGACCAAAGACAAGCTATTTTCATCAGATGTATGTGATTGGAGTTGGAGAAGAATTACTTCCTATCCTGTTCCATGAATGATGCAGTAAATGAGTAAGAGAAATTGATTATGTTGTTAAGTTATCCGGTTCAATGTTTTAATGTTCTTTGCTTAATGATGAACATAAATCGTTGTTTTGGTATGTGATGAATGTTATGGTAGATGAATTATTTTTCTTATCGTGATCTTGATTACATATGTGTTTTCGTTCTGTTAATTAGTTTTTCTCATAAAGTAATTCGACGTTCATTTGGTTAATGTATTATTACTAGGCCCTTTGGCATAGAATCACTACCTGCATGTTTGAGCAGTGGGTTACCCCAAGCTCAACCTCTTCCTAGTAGTTGAAACTCAATCTTGTTACTTTCCAAGTTGGCTTATGTCGGCTTGCATATCTCAAACTAGTCCCACTCAAGAGAAAATATAGAAAAGAATGGTCCTACCTGAAGGGAGAACCTTCACAAGAAAACACAAATCCCATCGATAAATTGGCCAGATCGCAAGATATGGAGAACCATTCCATCTCAAATGATGCAGAGTCTAATTGGACCTAGGTGGAGGGTTTGGTTCCTACTGTTGAATCAAGGGATTTAAGACCCATCAACAAAATTGGCGCTAGAAGGAGGGCCTGAAAATGAATGGTTGAATACATAAGTTATATACAATTCTGAACAACCTATAGATTCGTAACGGTCCACATGCATGGATAGTCATCCAACAGACATCCCATGTTTATTGAGTACTTTCAAAGCGGGTAAATCACCCAAGTCCGAGAAAGAAAATTTTCTCCCTGAAATACCTTACGCCCTCCCTCATGAGGAAGTGAATCAATTCAGGAGAATCACCAGATCCTACACCCGAAAAATCAGCGCATTGTCCTTAACTCCCATCCTCCCTCAGAGAAAAAAACAAATCAGACCGGTGGTTAGCACTCTCGATGAAGTTTTCATACACTCTGTTGAATACTTAATAGATTTTGCGATCGCCAAAATCCAAGAAACTCTTGATCTAATACCCGAGACGCCACCCGATGACATCCTCGAGCCTGCCGACTTTTTGGAAAAAGAAGATCTTGACTCTGAATTCGAAGATATGGAAGGGAACAACAGTCGTGAGGAGGAAAGAGAATTTCCACTTCAAGACAACCAACCTTGGTTGGCCGTAGACACCGTGGTCGTCCCTAGATGAGTACACAATCTTCCCCAACACCCGAAAAAATTGCTTCCCAAGTACGACCCTGAAACTTCAGGTTCGCCTGAAGATCATATCAAGAAATTCATACTTGTGATCAATATTATGAACATTCAATGATCCAAATGGATATTAGTGGCCACCCACCTTTTCCAACTGGCTCAAAACATTTTTCTGACATTTTTGGCAATTTACTATTTTTAGCAGTTTTTACTTATGGGGCCATTTTGAGGGCCTAAATGAAGGTTTTTAGGCATAGATATCCTCAATGATAGTTGAAGGAATAATTGAGCCCCCAAAATGAATCTCCTCGGTGATACCTTTCCAACGGGCTATCACACGCCTAAAACGAAGATCGTATGCAAAAGTTACGACCCCGGGAAGTTGATGTACTAGCTTACCCAAACGGGGCCCACATGACTTTTGGCGTTTCATCTCCTAGGGATAGGTTTTTCGGATGTATAGGGTTTTTTTCATTATTTCTTATTGTAAAAAGGCCTTCAGAGCCTCATTGTAACCTTCTTCTTGCGAATGCGTGCTGTCGTCACATCTCTTCTCAGAGATAAGCTGCCACCATTCTAGCAAGCTTGTTTCCGCTGCATTTTACAGTTTCAGCTTATTTCGTTATTGAATAGAAAACCAGTTTTACTGTATCTCTGTTATTTTGTGTTAAGCACCTATTAATAATATGTATTCATTTTTTTCTACTCATAAAATCTGGATCAGTAGTATCAGAGCAGTCTGCTCCTTGTCGTCTTAATGCATGTCCCCAACGAGGTCGGAGTACAAAGAGTTGGGTCTCGAGCTTGTTTCTCTTGAGGACAGAAGCTCTCGCACGCCCAAGAGACCTCCCATGGCAGGAGAAAAGAAAGATTGCGGGATAGGAGATCCTTTCAAATTGTTGATCGAGGAAGCCCTCACGCAACAGAGGAACGAGATGATGGATAGCTTCGCGCAAATCCTTCGGCAACTACCAACAGGCGATGCATCTTCTTCGAACGGAGGCACCACCCCCTTCAAGGTACAAATAAACTTTGATATTCCTATATTTGAAGGTCAGATAGACACATATGCTATAGACAAGTGGTTGAATCTACTAGAAGGGTATTTTTCTGTTCATAAATTTTCGAATAGAGAAAAGATTACTTTTGCGCTCCTCAAAGTCGTTCCCCATGTCAAAGATTGGTGGGAAACTTTCTGTGAGCAAAAGGAATCAGAGGAAACCTCATTATTTTTAGTCATGGCCACCTGGGAATCCTTCAGGGATGCTATTAAGGAACAATACTACCCTGTCGAAAGTTATGACGACCTGTATACCAAATGGACCACACTACGGCAAGAAAGAGACCAAGCAGTGCCAGATTTCACAAATATCTTCCATACCTTGCGCACCAAGTTGGGTATAAAATATTTGGAGTGACATCTGGTGCTCAAGTATCGTGGTGCTCTGCATAGATACATCCATACCAAAATGGAATTTCTAGACATCTCATCCTTGGGCACGGCCTACTGATATGCCGTCAAAATCGAGCAGAAGCTCAAACAAAAGACGCGGCAATTTGGGCCTGGGAACCCCTCACAACAAAAGCCAGGAAAGGGCGGCCCCAACCCACTGAACAAAGGAAAGAGCAAATATGGACAGTATCAAGACAACCAGTACAAGCCGCAAGCAAAGAAGGACACCGAAAAGACAAAGAAAGATACCGGGAAGTGGTGCGACTTCCATAAGAGCCCTTGGCATAACACTGTTGACTGTCGCTCAAAGCAGTCGCTGGTGGCTGAAGTGAAAGCCTCTGAATCAGATGCAGATTCTGACTCCGAGACAGAACTAGAAAGGGGAAGACAGATCATTGACGTGGAACCCAGTGCCACCGTTGCTACCACCAAGATCCATCCTGGTGAACCAGACGAGCTAGAAGAAGGAGAGCGCCTCTTCCATTCACAGATGTGGGTAAAAGGCACCCCGCTACACTTCATCGTTGACAGTGGTAGCCAGAAGAACCTCATCTCAACAGAGGTCTTCATGCGTCTGGCCCTGCTAACAACGCCGCACCCACAACCCTATACCATTGGATGGCTCCGCCAAGGAAGCAATCTCCGCGTCGGCCAACAATGTCGACTATCGTATGGCATCAAGCCCTTCAAAGACGAGGTATTGTGTGATGTTGCTCCTCTTGAAGTTTGTGATGTTCTTTTGGTCCAACCTTATTTATGGAAACGTCATGTTGTATACGAGTCTAGGCCTCGTAGTGTTATTATTACTTTGAACAGGAAATTGTACAGGATACCCGAGGCAGTCCCACCTAGTGTTATTTCCTTGATCTCTACTAAGCAATGCAGGAAGGTCATCTCTCAGATGGGGAATTCTGTCTTCTTTGTGATTCGCTCTCAGAATAAGTGAAAGATCACAGCCACATCCAGGGTCTCTGCGACCAACCTCTCCACACAGCAGAAGCAAGTAGATAAGGTCGTGGAAGAATACTCGGATATCTTCTCCTCACCTACAGGGGTACCTTTGCACTGCCAGGTCAAGCACCCCATCGATCTGACCCCCGGCACACCGCTGCCCTATGGGCCAGTCTATCATCACTCTTTGTTAGAGAATGAGAAGATCAAGAGATAGATCCAAGAACTACTCCACAAGGGGCACATACGCCCTAGATCATCACCTTGCGGGAGCCCAATTGTGCTAGTACAGAAGAAAGATGGAACCTGGCGACTCTGTATTGATTACCGGGATCTGAATAAAATCACTTTCAGAAACCAGTACCCGATTCCCCGAATCAATGACCTCCTTGATCAACTCACGGGGGCCAAATACTTCAGTAAGATTGATCTGAAGTCTGGCTACCACCAGGTCCCGATAGAACAGACAGATGTATGGAAGACCACCTTCAAGTCAAAGGAAGGACTTTTTGAATGGTTGGTCATGCCCTTTGGTTTGACAAATGCTCCAGCCACTTTCACGAGGATGATGGATGATATCCTACGACCATTCACCAACACTTTTGTAGTGGTGTATATGGATGACATTCTAATTTACAGTAAGACTTGGGACGAACACTTGCAGCATATTCAACAGGTTCTGCACACCCTGTGGCAGCACAAGCTATACGCCAACCTAGAAAAATGATCCTTCGGCATGGACAAGGTCCATTACCTGGGCTACATCATTGATCAACATGGAGTACATGTGGATCTAGTCAAGATCCAAGTCATCTGTGACTAGCCAGCCCCAACAACACTCACTGAGCTTCGGAGCTTCTTGGGACTTTCTAATTTCTACCGCAAGTTTGTGTTGGGTTTCTCCCATATTACATGGGCCCTCAACCAAATAAAAAGGGGTGGTGGTAAGGCGAAATTTGCGTGGGGTTAGTCCCAACATCAAGCATTCTATGATTTGAAGCAGCGCTTGTGCTCAGCCCCAGTACTTTCACTACCAGACCTGCAACATCCTTTTGAGATCGAGACAGATGCTTCAGACTATGCCATGGGCGCCATTCTCACTCAGCATAGCCACCCCGTGGCCTATCATAGTGACACATTATCAGATACTGTTTCTAAGTACCCTACTTACGACAAAGAAATGTACTCCATTGTGAAAGCATGTCGCCAATGGAGACATTACATTCTTGGGAAGGAGACAATCATCCACACTAATCATAAGCCACTGCAGTTCATGCAGACATAGAGAAAACTGCAAAATGACCACCATCAAAAGTGGTCCACATACTTGTAGCAATTCCACCTCAACATCAAGTATAAAATAGGAAGCACCAATCGCGTCGCCGATTGCCTCAGAAGACCACCAATCGCGGCACTCACCACGGTGCTAGACTCTTGCGGCCATGAGACATCTGGATGGCCCCAACTCTATGAGATAGACCCTGACTTCGCCACCACCTACCAAATGTTGGGTGCAAATGCAGTTGTCGATAATTTCCATCTTCAGGATGGGTTGTTGTGTCGTCTGGGCCATATTTGTGTTCCATCAAGCGAGCGAGCGAAGCTGATCTGGGAAGCCCACTATAGTCGGGTGGTAGGACACTTCGGCATCGAAAAGACAGTGGCAATGCTACAGAAACATTTCTACTGGCCGAAACTTCGACAGGAGGTTAGCAAGTATATCAGGTCCTGCACTGCCTGCGCTATTTCCAAATCGACCACTAAGAAATAGGGCTTGTACACCCCTCTTCCTACTCCTGACAGGCCATGGGAATCCATCTCAATGGACTACATGTTGGGCCTCCCATCCACCAAGCGAGGAAATGACTATGTTTTTGTGGTTGTTGATCGCTTTTCTAAGATGGCGATTATGGTTGCCTGGAAGAAGAGCATCACAGCAGAGGCCACTGCCAAGCTCTTCTTTGAATGAGTCTGGGTACATTTTGGAATCCCACAAACCATTTTCTCAGATCGGGATAGTTGATTTCTCAGCACATTCTGTTCAATCCTCTGGTCACTGTTGGACACCAAGCTCACCAAATCCACGGCCTTCCACCCCCAGACAGATGGCCAAACCGAGGTTGTAAATCGAATGATTGTGCATATCCTTCGCATGTATAATTCAAAGAACCCTCGCACATGGGATGAGAGCCTTCCTTATGTCCAACATAGCTACAACCGAGCCTTGCATATCTCAACCGGCCACAGCCCCTTTCAAGTGGGGTTGGGATTCCAACCATTGGGTCCCATAGATGTTGCACTTCCCCTTGAGGTCACCTCGACTGACTCATCTCCTACTCCAACTGAATCTGAAAAAGCCACCCGGTTCATTGAGTGGATCCATCACATCCGCCAACAGGTTTAGGATATCCTATAGAAGTCCAATGACAAGTACAAACAATGCCATGATCAACATCGGGTACCACATCAGTTTTAGGTGGGTGAGAAATCTTGGTTGCACTTGCAAAAAGAACGCCTTACAGGACCCCATCAGAAGCTTTTCCCTCTCCGTTATGGACCGTACATTATCACCAAGTCCGTGGGGGATAATGATTTTGAGCTCAATATTCCTCCTTTCCTTGGCCTGCACCCAATGTTCAACGTGGATCTCCTTCGCCCTTATTTCCCACCATTATTGGACACCTCAGAAGTAGCAGAACAACTGACACCAACAGAGCTCAACCCCGACTGCATACAACAGGCATCCAATGATCAGATTGTGGACAGATAGATCAAGGGCACTCGACAACAAAGGATCCAGCTTTATCGAGTCGTCAAAGCAGGGCATCTCCTACACCAAGGCAAGTGGCTCACCCGGGGCCAAATTTAGCAGAAATTTCCTCATCTAATGGGGGACCTCAATGAAATTGAGACCATTGTTTCCTAAGGAGGGAGGATTGATCCAGATGGATATCAGTGGCCACCCACCTTTTCCAACTGGCTCAAAATAGTTTTCTGACATTTTTGGCAATTTACTATTTTTAGCAGTTTTTACTTCCGGGGCCATTTTGAGGGACTAAATGAAGGTTTTTCGACATAGATCTCCTCAATGATAGATGAAGGAATAATTTATTCCCTAAAATGAATCTCCTCAACGATACCTTTCCAATGGGCTATCACACGCCTAAAACAGAGATCGTATGCAAAAGTTACGACCCCGGGAAGTTGATGTACTAGCTTACCGAAACGGGGCCCACATGACTTTTGGCGTTTCATCTCCTAGGGTTAGGATTTTGGATGTCTAGGGTTTTTGGCATTATTTTTTATTTTAAAAAGGCCTTCAGAGCCTCATTTTAACCTTCTTCTTGCAAATGCGTTCTACCATCACATCCCTTCTCAGAGATAAGCCGCCACCATTCTAGCAAGCTTGTTTCCGCTGCATTTTACAGTTTCAGCTTATTTCGTTATTGAATAGAAAACCAGTTTTAATGTATCTCTGTTATTTTGTGTTAAGCACCTGTTAATAATCTATATTCATTTTGTTTTGCTCATAAAATCCAGATCATTCAACATGAGGACGTGGTCTGTAGAATTTTTCCCTACACGTTTGAGAATTTAGCCTCCACGTGGAATTTTAATTTGCCGATAGGATCTATAACCAGCTGGACTAAATTCCAAAAGGATTTTATAGAAAAATTTATGGAAGAAACTACTATAGGAGCCCTGATGACTGAGTTGTTCACAGCCACCATGACCCCAAAAGAGAGGGTTAAATATTTCAATCAAATATTCACGACCATCTTGAATAAGTTCCAGCCTGCAGTGAAACACACTCAAGAGTTGCAAATTGAGGTTTATGCCAATGCACTTCCGGCTTCTATTTCCATGTTCGTTAAAAGAGTCGCCAAGAAAAACCTTGTGGAAAATTTTGAAGAGGCCAAGACGATATAATTCCAAATGAAAGGATGTAAAGAGGGCCAAGCCACTCTAGTGAGAAAAGAAAGCCAACGCCCTCCTAGGAGAAAAATCCTTTTGACTAGACCGTCGGGGAAACCAGTTGAACAAACTACCGACAAGGGTAAATGAGATATAGAATACCTTCAATGCATGGTTAAGAAACTATCAAATGAGATTATAGACATGAAAATAAGCACAGGGGAAGGAAACCAAGGCCAAAATCCCTATAAGCCTTTCTTTAAAAGAAACCATCCTTTCAAAGAAATTGAACGTCCCCCAGCCAACCTAAACATTGACCTAGGGAATGTTGTGTCTGATTCTTTCTGCACTTATCACCAGGAGAACCACTCTGAAAGAGAATGACCTCAATGGGTCCATGCCATGAATTTAATGGCCAATCATTTTCTATACGAAGTCTCACTGACCGAACAGTCAAGCAGTTCGACCATGAATATTGTCGATCAGGAATAAGTTGACCCACCACGAGACACAACCATGTTGATATGGGATCCCGACATAATCATGTCTTCGAATGATTTGTTTGGGTCTCGAGAACAACCCACCAAAGTTTCGGTAGTACAAACGTGTAGTAAAGGTCAACCCGGCTCGAAAAATACTGACGTCACCCGGGTCCCGCAAAGTAAGTTAACTCACGATCGCCCGAAAACACCTTTCTCTCCCAATGAAAATCCTATAAGCATCCATACCAAGGAATTTCCCAAACTGGATTACGACGTAGTCGAAGATTTGAAAAATATGAAGGTTAATATATCAGTTATGGATATATGTAGGATTCCTCAGCATAAATACTTTCTGTTGCAAGCTCTGAGCTTGGTAGAAGACCCGACTACAGACATCGGTTAGAAGAATGATCTATCCTCAACAGATTTGGCAAGCAATCCAACCATAAATACATACTTAGAAGGTAGGAAGGAGAAGCTTTTTGTACCACCTTTCCTTTTAACGTTCAAATTTTTTAACAGGAATCTTCACAATTGTTTGGTAGATTCTGGGGCATCCTCTAATGTAATGCCCTTGGTCGTTTGTAATAAATTGGGTGTTGTCCCTCTCAAAAGTGATAATAATTTCATACAACTGGACATAACCCAAGTCAAAGTTATGGGAGAACTCAAATATGAAATGATCAGGATAGCAACACATCCTAATTTCGTGCAAATAATTGACATCATTGTAGTAGATATCTCGGAGGCATATGGACTACTACTGAGTCGTGACTGGTCCAAGAAGCTGAATGGATATTTTAGTATGGACTGGGCACACCTTTGGTTACCACTAAAGGGATACAAGAGCATGATCATAATTGACAGAGAAAGATATCTGAAGCATACGATCACCAACCTAGAAACCCCGAACGAACCCGTGTCTACCGATTTCCCGGTATTGGGAAATTACTACTGTGATTCCCACTTCAGGGACTTTTCTCCTCTACCGTTCGTTATTCCTCTTAACCAAAACTCCTAAATAATATTTCAAGAGGAACCGTCGATGCCGATAGAGAATGCTCTCTTTTGCCAAAATCCTGCGATTGAGCTTACGGGACGAGAGATCGGTAAGAAAGAAATCAGTATAGAACGAAGAAAGGGTGATTACCTTTCACAGATTTGGACCCTCTAATTTGATGGATCCAAATCCCAAGAAGGGTTAGGAGCAGGGTGTATCCTTATAAATCCTAGAGGAAAACGTTATTTCCTATCCTGTAGGCTAGAATTTGAATGTACCAACAACACTATCGAGTATGAAGCTCTAGTACAAGGATTAAAGAAAGCCATAGATCTGGGTGTCAAGGAATTGAAGGTTTTCGGGGATTCTGAGATCATTGTTAGACAAGTGAGGAATACTATTCATTGTAATTCACCTCATCTTAAGAACTACCAGCAGGAGGTGCATAGGCTAATAGAGTGTTTTGTCGCTTTCAATATGACTGTGATCCTGAGAGAAAAGAACGTTCTTGCCAACTCCTTGGCCATAGTCACTTCCCGACTATCGCCTTTAGAAGATTATGAAGCCTCCCGATTCACTGTAGAGCTTCTCTACAAACCGTCAGTGCCAAACAATATTTCTAATTGGAAATTCTTTGAAGGTGATGAGAAAATCATAAACTTCTTGACCAACCAAGACAACTTCAAAGACCTAGCCATAGATGATGAATAATTCTGAGAGCAAACAACTAAAACTAATCCCCAAATAGGACAAGATGTCGGAAAGTTGAAGGCTCACAATATCCCAAAGGGGATAGCTAATCTAGAGAGTCTGTTTGATCTAAAGGATCATTTTAAAGGACCCAAAAAAATGAAGACTGGTATCTCTTACCCCCTCCATGAAACTGTGAATCTTGGGACTCCAGAGAAACCGAAGAATGTTAATCTCAAAAAAACTATGTCTAAGGAAGAGAGAAAATCCTACCTCAAATTATTCAGACAATACAAGGATGTCTTCGCATGGTCCTACAAGGATTTGAAAACGTACAATACCTACATTATTCATCACACCATCCCGTTGAAACCTGAAATGAAACCTTTCCAACAAAATCTCTGGAAGTATCACCCGTCCCTAGAGCCTCTTATGTATCAGGAATTAAGGAAGCTTCTAGACGTGACGATAATTTTTCAGGTTAGACATTCTACCTGGGTGGAAAATCTCATTCCAGTAAGGAAAAATTCGAGAGAGATCTAACTATGCGTAGATTTTCGGAACCTCAATAGAGCTTTAGAGAAGGACAATTATCTAGTCCCACCGATGGAGCAACTCCTGCAGACCGTGTCGGGCTCAAATATTTTTTCCTTACTAGACGGTTTCTCAGGCTACAACCAAGTGTTGGTTTTAGAGGAAGACCGTTTAAAAACCACCTTCTGAACCAAATGGGGAACCTTCGCTTATAAACACATGCCTTTTGGGTTAATCAATGCAGAAGAAACCTTCCAAAGGGCCATGGACGTGGATTTTCGAGGACTTATCAATAGGTTCATGGTAGTATATTTATATGACGTAATAGTGTATTCGAAGAATAGGGAAGAACACATCCATCACTTAACTCAGATTTTTGAAAGGTTCCGAAAATACGGTATATCTCTGAACCCCAAGAAGACTATCTTTGGTGTCGAGGAAGGAAAGTTGTTAGGGCATATTATATCTCAAGCATGGATCAACATAGACCCCGAAAGGATTAATTCCTTAGCTCAACTCCCACTACCCAATAACAAGAAAGCTATGCAATCCTTTTTCGGGCAAATCAATTTTGTGAGGAAATTCACTCCCAACATCGCCGAAATTATCAAACCCTTGCAAAGGATGATTCACAAGGATGTCGAATTTAAGTGGGATGATGAAAAAAAAGATGATTTCAACAATATCAAAGTGGCCATATCCTGGGCCCCGGTGTTGCGAAGTCCCAATTTTAATAGAGACTTTAACTTTTATACTTTCACCTTCGACCAATCGCTAGCTGCGGTTTTGACTCAGAAGGATGATGACAACAAAAAATCCCCAGTGTCATTTATGAGTACTAATATTCAAAGAGATGAGCTCAATTATCTTTCCATAGACAAATAGGCCTACGCGGTCTATAAGGTCATAAAGAATTTCAGGTCTTACATCCTCAAGAATCACACTAAGGTGATTGTGCCACACCCCGTGGTCCGATCCCTGTTTATCCAACAAGAGATGGGGGAAACAAGAGGGAACTAGATGGTAGTAGTCCAGGAATTTGATCTAGATATAAAACCTGCCAAGCTAGTAAAGGGGCAAGGTTTGCACAAGCTCGTCGCTGAAGCGCAGGATCAAGCAAATGAAGATCCCGGGTGGGAAAACGAAATGACACTATGGTGCAACAAAGTAGCATACATCTCCCCAAGACAAGACTCCTGGTACAAGGATTTATCTTATCTTTTACATCACAGAGCTTGTCCCGAGAACCTCGACCCTAGGGAAAGGAGAGCCCTAAGATTGAAATCTACACAGTATCGCCTTATAAATTTGGTGCTCTTCCAGATCAATTATGATGGGATACTATTGAGATGTATCGAACAAGAAGATGCTAACAAGGTGCTGAGGGAACTCCATGACAGCCCCGTCAGAGGACACTTTGTAGGGAACACCATTGCCCATAAGATTCTGAGAATCGACTATTACTGGCCCACCTTGTTTAAATATGCTCATACTCATGCTAGGAACTATAAGACTTTTCAAATAAGTGTCGGAAAAGAGAAGAGAGCAGCAATCCCACTTCATCCTGTGACTTTTTCCAGGCCTTTTGAGCAGTGGGGGTTGGATATCATAGGATAAATTACTCCTAGCTCTTCAAATATGCACAAGTACATTCTTGCTGCCATTGACTATTTCACAAAGTGGGCAGAGGCCATTCCTTTGACTCATGTAAACAAGAAGGTAGTAATCTAATTTATAGAACAATAGTTGATCACAAGGTTCAGTGTCCCCTCCATTCTGGTATTTGATAATGCATCTTACTTTTCTTCTACCATGTTAACAGAGTTTTCTCTGGACAAAGGGATCATGATCAAGTACTCTGCAAATTACTACCCTCAGGGAAACGGTGTGGCAGATTCAACTAATAAAAACCTGGTAAGAATTTTGAAGAAGATGGTTATAG
This sequence comes from Picea engelmannii, assembly GCA_009831015.1. Lineage (NCBI taxonomy): Eukaryota > Viridiplantae > Streptophyta > Pinopsida > Pinales > Pinaceae > Picea > Picea engelmannii. The sequence continues at coordinate 284,755 of ML810645.1, forward strand.
ATAACCAAAGAAATTGGCACAACCAACTCCATAATGCTCTATGGGCCGATAGAGTCACTCCCAAGGAAGCTATCGAGAATTCCCCATACTTTATGGTCTACGGACAAGAAGCCATTCTCCCAAATGGGATTTATCTACCATCCCTCCAATTGTCCCAAGATTCCAATGAGGAACCCTCATCAGCCATGCAACAGAGGATTGACACTCTGCTCATGCTGGAAGAACAAAGAGAAAAGGCTAGGTTGAAATTCCTAGCTCATCAACAGATAGTGAAATGATGGTTTGATAAGCATAAGGCTAAAGAAAAGAACTTTGAGGTAGGAGACTTAGTGTTGAAGTGGGACAAAGAAAACCAGCCAAAGGGAAAACATTCTAAGTTTCAAATCCTATGGCTTGGACCTTTCCAAGTGGCCGAGAAAATCGGGGTAGGTACCTATCGATTGCAGAATCTGAGAGGAGAACCTGATGCCCTCCTAGTGAATGGTCAAACCCTAAAATGATACTTTCATTAATATATATATATATATATATATATATAGTTTTGTAATATATACAGGTATGAATAAATGTGTGCCCGTTATGAACTAGAGATTTTGCATTCGCCCAGTGAATCGCCATTTGTTGAGTACTCAACACACCCTAAAAATGTTTGTCACCATTTAATTTTTGGGGTACCACTCGATCTTTGGCTTGGACTATTATCACTTCAGTATGAAACTGATGCCTTCGCTTGTCTCCTATGTTTCATGATTGAATTGATTAAAATTTTTCTTGTGTACAACAAAGAACCTTCTTAACTCTGAAAGAGACTTAATTACTACTCAATGAATCGACGACCTAGGATTTTCCCCCGACTCACTTGAGAAATTTGGCATCAGCAAAAGATAAAGGTGGTGAAAATCATTTGCAAAGTCAAAGTAGCCGAGTACCGGCCTTCATCGACATCGGCCGATGAAAGCGTTTCTTTCCTACGAACAACCTTAGGAAGAATTTCTCCGAAGACTTATCCATTCGGTTTCAGCAGAAAAATGTAATAGTAAACACTACGCAGAGGTAAGGAGTAAACAACCAATCCCCAGTCCCTACATAGGAGTGATGTGATGTGACGAGACATTTTACCTCCATATGTGTCAAATACGCCACATTCAAAGTTGGTAGTTAATTCATAGATCACGCATTAGTTAATAATTCGTGCACGAATCAAAATGATCTCTTAAACCCACTGATACAATGCATCTTCTCTTGCGCCTCTGCCGTCAATAATTTAAGGTTTATTTGCAGAATTTCGAGGGTAGTTTATTTTGAATTTACTTTTACTACTCGTATTAACTGATTTATATGACTGGTAGTACCTGTTACAACCCTATAATTTATAAGATCAGCTGGTGACTAAAATGTTATCACTTTAGTGTCTTGCTTGTCAAATGATTTTCCATTCTGCAAATAATTTGAGAAAAAGAAAAGAAAAAGAAAAAGAAAAGAAAAGAAAAAGAAAAAGAAAAGAAAGAAAAGAAAAAGAATAAAAGAGGGCATAGAAGAAATTGGATAAAGCCCCATGCAATAATAGTGACTTGGTTCATACAGTTTAAAC
>ML810645.1:289535-301505 GCA_009831015.1 Picea engelmannii
CTCATATTTCTCAGAACCAACATCTATTTTAATCTGTTGCTGTGCATTTGTTAATCCACTGGTTTCTTGAGAAACTTGTACAACATCAACATGATCAGTATTTTCTTGAGAAACTTGTACAACATCAACATGATCAGGATTTTCTTGAGAAACTTGTACAACATCAACTTGAGAAAAATCCCCAGTAGCTTCTGTGAATGAAGAAGTTCTAGTAATTCTAAGCTCTGCAGTGGAATCCAATATATAAAGAAGGCCTACATGGACAGTAAAAGGCTCCAGAACAGCAGATAACGAAAGGCAGCTAGGCCTGCCATCAGAAACAGTAACCAAAGCCATGCATTTCTTACTTGATAAAAACCCTAAAACCAGCTGCCAGGCAGGTTTTCCCTGACAGAATTCGCCATTTTCCTGTTGAAGCCTATCAAGAATTTCATCTCCAATTCCATCCATATCTTCATCTTCATTCCCTGACTTGGCTGAAATGGAACTCCGAAGCAAAACACGTTCAGACACAACACACCTCAAATCAGGGCATTTTTCCTTCTTAAAAACCTCAGCAACTTGAATCTTAACATTGTCCCAGTTCATCAGTCTCTTATGATCAGCTTTGTTTTTCGAAATAATAGAAGAAAAATCAAATCCAGCAATGGGGTTGCAAGTGCTTGAATCTTTCATCAAATCCAAATTATCTACAAAGCATTGAAGTTTACAGATTCTACCCTTAACAGACCTCCCATCAATCCCTTCGACCTCCATGCTCAAGTCCCCAAGGATCTTCTTACATTGCTTACTTGTAAACATAAGCATACTACTGTAATAAGCAATAGTGGGCCAAATTAGGTCAAAGGGCACCGATTTGGAAGCCACGAGAAGCGTATCCAGAGATACAAAGCTCCACTGCATTGCCTTAAAAGTTTCGGTAACTCGTTCTCTGCTTATTTCGCATTCTATGATATCATGTGCTGGAAATATTGGAGGAATATCAGCCCAGCAAAAATGTATGTCTTTAGCCCTGAATAATTCTCTCACAGACTTCAATTTTAGACTAAATTTACTCAGCAAATCCTCGTCTGAACTCGAAGGAAATTTCACAGAACTCCCTGATTCTGGTATTTCTTCCATCAGAAAATCATTGAATCCATTCCTCGTCCATGGAAACGAGGAGAACAAAACAACCAAGTTGGTATGATTGTTATCAATACTATGCGGGATTATACCATCTTCAATTATGAGAGGATCCCAGATATAGTCATTGATAAGCTCCTGCATTGAGCGTACAATGAAATCAAGGCGACCACCATGGAAAAAATCAGAATTGCGAGGCTGAGAATTGGGTTTTACATTGACCAGATGTCTGAGTGCAGAAACAAATGCTTCGGTCCGTGTTGTGGATTCGAAAGGGACATGACCAGCCCATTTACCCACAGTTTTTTCGATCACTGATCTCGAACGGTAAGGAGACATGGAGGAATCTAAAATCTTGAATGCCCACACAGTAGTACTAATTTCATTTTCGGCTGGGTATTGATTGCTCGACAGGAGTACAAGTATTTTATGGACGCAGTCTCGAATCGCAGCCAGGTATGGTTTGCTGTCGATCAAGCGGCGAATGTGCTTCAGATCACGTATATCCACCATCACAATCATTCTCTGCACAGCTTTTCCTATATTCCACGACGCCATTTTTGGCTTGACGAGGCGTTGGGGATTTCATAAGAGGCAACTCAATATCTGAAGACATTGAAGACATTGAAACATGGGTGAGCATATCTATATATCTACATCTACATATAAAGACTCTTTGTGGAGATTGTTCAGGCCGCAACGAAGGGCTACGTGCCTTTCAATTTAATTTGTTCATATAAACACATTATGGATCCTTCTGTTTGAGTCAAATGATTATAGGTTCTTCCTATAACAAACTTTTTAGGGAAACTTTGTTTAGGCGTTGAATTAAGCTAGAGTTTATATTTATAAACTTTAATATAAACATTATATAAAAAAAATAGTTTTATATTTAAAAAAAAAATCATAAATATAATTTATATATTTTAAAAATTGGTTTAATTTTTTAATTTTATTTTTTTACAATAATTTGGTAATAATGTATAAATAATCCACATTATCTTTCAAAAATTAAAAAAAATCATATTTTCAATTTTATATAATAATTAACTTATAAAAAATATATATGAAATTTTAAATTTCAAATATAAATAAATAACATGGAAAAAGAAATATCATAATGATGATGACGATGAAATAAATAAATAAAATGTAATTAAAATATATATATTAAAATAAAAATAAATTCAAAATAATCAAGATTTTCTAAAAAAATACTCTTATTTAATTAAAAATAATATCAAAACTGAACCTTTAATTAAATAAAAATTATTATTAACACTTAAACATTTTATTTAAGTTATTCTCATATATTACCTACGGTGAACATGAGATAATATCACAAATTAAAGTTATTTATTTTCTTCGTACTTAATGGATTTCAATTACTCACTTCTTCACTTTAGTTACTAAAAGATATATAAATAGTTGTTATGAGTTGAAAAAATAAATATAAAATATAAATATTAATTTATTTAAACTCATCAAATAAATGTAAAATGTTGAAATTGGCCCTTGTGGTTTTTTATACCTCTCTCGTCCAATAAATCGAAGGTTTTCATGAATTTAACTGCAACACTTTGTCTAAGGTAGAAATCTCATTACTGGCTTTGCATGAGCTGTAATTTTTACTCCATTCATTTCTCTATTATTCTATTTGCTTGGAGAGTTTGTTGACTTTCATGTATGTATATTATAATTAATAGATATGTGTGTCTTTCACGGTTATTTTTAACATGCAATAATAATGGCTTTAGGGTGCAATCTCTCTTCTATTTTTTTAAATTTACAAAATATCTTCTGTTAATTGCATGAATTCATCTATGCTCACTTTATTATACCTAAATATGATTTATGGAAGACTTCAAACCCACTACAAGAAGATGGTATATAATGATTAAGGATACACATATTTTAGACGAGGATGACATTGTAGTAATTCAAGGGGCATGTTACCGTTCATACTCTCACTAAGTGGGAAATTCTAAACCATAAGCATGAGAGCCTAAAGGAAACTACTAGAGAAGCCATACATTTTCACCTCATGGTCTTGCCTTTCATTTCAGACTTAAGAAATGGTTCCTAGCCTAGGGGTATTCCTAAAAGGATCAACTAAACTCAATCATTGTGTAAGCCTAGGGGTATCCCTAAAAGGATCAACTAAACCATGTAACTGTAGAATATTTAGGCTTTAGTTAATTCAATTTAAAAGTGAAAATCATTTAAGTGTTATGAGCAAGTTTAAATGTGTTTTGTTGATGTAACTTGGTCCAATTCAACAAAATAACATAAAAGTGAAACACACCAAGATATATATTCCCATGAGAAATCCAAATATTAGATAACCAATGAACATTAGAAGTCTTAATGTGTGAGTCTTGAACCATGAGAGAGATAACTGGCAAGAGAACCTAAAGGAAATTGAAGATTCTTCACCAAGCCATCGAGCTAAGAAGAAGGTTAGAAAGCTACACTTTCTTGATGAGGTGGATGAAACACTGAGACTGAGTAGTCCAATCACAAAGTCATTTGCTAAAAGAGTACCTGTACCTGTCTTGCATACATAGTCTGTTGAACACTCAACTCAAGAAGTGGATAAAGATAATATGCAGTCAGGAAAGAAAGACAAAGTAATCAGAGAGTTACAATATCAACTTAAAGAAGCTCAATATGTCATAGCTCAGTCCTTTCATGATAACATGGAGATGAAGAGGAAATTGGCTGAGAGCATTTATAATATTTAAACACCACAGGATGAAATAGATTCAAAGAAGGAATCAGTCTCAAAGGTTCAAGAATGTTTTAAAGAGAAAGAGATCAGGCAAAGTCATAAAAATGTGGATTTCCCTAAGCTTACAACCCCTTTAACAATATCCTCAACTAGAAGGATAAGTTCAGAATACAACTTTGCAGAGGAAACACATGCACAAGGTCAGCCTGTATCAGTTGAAAAGATTCACACTTCACTTGGAGAGGGTGATAAAATCATCAAGTGGCTCAACAAGCAATTGAGGGAGGCTCAAGACATAATTATTCAACTCAGGGAGGAGAACATATTATCATAGATAAAGTTTGAGAGACACTTTAAAGAGTGTGGACTGGCCATCAAAAATGCATGTGTAACTTGTTGATGGGTCTTAAATCCCTTGATTCAACAGAAAGAATCAAACCCGCCACCGAGGCCCAATTAGACTCTGTAGCGTTTGAGATGGAATGGTTCTCCAGATCTTGCGATCCAGCCAATTTATTGACGGGCTTTGTGTTTTCTTGTGAAGGTTCTCCCTTCAGGTAGGACCGTTCTTTTTTGTATTTTCTCTTGAGTGGGACTATTTTGAGAGATGCAAGCCAGCATAAGCCAACTTGGCAAGTAACGGGATTGAGTTTAAACTACTGAGAAGAGGTTGAGCTTGGGATAACCCGTTGCTCAAACATGCAGGCAGTGATTCTATGCCAAAGGGCCTAGTACTAATACATTAACCAAATGAACATCGAATTACTGTTTGAGAAAAACTAATTAATAGAACGAAAACACATATGTAATCAAGATCACGGTAAGAAAAATAATTCATCTACCATAACATTCATCACATAACAACACAATGATTTATCTTCATCATTAAGCAAAGAACATTAAAACATTGCACCAGATAACTTGACAACATAATCAATTTCTCTTACTCATTTACTGCATCATTCATGGAACAGGATAGGAAGTAATTCTTCTCCAACTCCAATCACATACATCTGATGAAAATAGCTTGTCTTTGGTACAAAAGGACTTCTCAATTCATAGTAGTCTCAAAATAATTATCAACAACCCAAAAAGAAATAGTTCTTACAACAACCATTGACCCTTGACTAACTGGTCAATGTCCCTATTTATAATATAAAATTCAACCGAAATTAATGGCTAAGTACAACTTAAACCAAACAAAACTCGCCACGTAGTGTGGTCATCCAGTAGTTTATTTAACATTTCATCTGGGATATTTCTTGAAATAGATGACTTTCTTCATATTCATACCAGCTGATAAACAGATCTTCATAGGTTTGGGCCCATGGGAAACTGTGTTGTTCCATTGGGGTTGCATATACTCCTCTGATATCTACTACATGCATTCGATACTTTACCAAACAGACGTTTAGTAGTTGCAACATAGTTCGAGCTCTAATCGATTGTTTCGCGAATCATTGCACTTCTCCTGGCTTCACATCGGCTATCTTCGCGCATTCTTTGGTCCATAGCGAGTCTTGTTCAATGTACAACTTGACCACCTCACTCAGGTTAGTAAATTCACTGGGGGTGCCAAATTCGGGGAGACCTATATCTTTCATCACTTTATTAATTTTACCCCAGTGTTTCTGGTATTTGGCCCATTGCTCTTGAATTTCTCGGTGTGGGTCCTGGGTCATCTTCGCCCAGTATTCGACGGATTTATTCATGCGGTCGAGACTACTTTTTCCAACCAGCCGAATGCCATGATTTTCCTTTTCTCGACCCTGTTGGACTGCCTCAATTTATTTGAGTCTCTCTACCACTTGTTGTGTCTTTTCGTGCCACCTTTCCATCTCTTTGCATGTCACGAGCACCATGAGAGTATCCTCCTGGAACTCGACTATGTTTTCTATTAACATGTGCCTCTCCTTCTTGAAATCAACATAAACTCTGTTGAACTCACCCTTCAGATAATCAACGGTCTGTGTAGCTCTCTTATAGTATTCGACAAGATGACGCAGATGCTCGAGCTCTTTCAGAGTGTCAACTAGTTCCTTTTCATCCCTCTTAGCTCTATCCTGGGCAGAATCTGAGAGGGATTTTCCCACGCCGATTAGTTCAGACGTGCGAGCATATGTGGTGTTAATTAAGTTCTCCTCTGTGGTAACCAAGATGGATTGATATAAAGTGATCCTTCTCTTCTTAGCAGTCTTTTGAACGATGTCCTTCCTCTTTTGATCGTAGGATATCACATAGATATCTGCTACCTCATCTACCGTCTCTGGTATCTGTTGATCGCCCCATGTGAGACTGTTTCTCAGGCTACCTGCGGTGTATATTTGTTCAAGAGCGGCCTCTCGAACTTCCTTGCTCTACTTTGTAGATCCAACCTCTATTTGTCACTCATCGGGGATTTGAGTGTTGGGTAGAATAGAGGTGTCAGGTATAGGCTCATTGCTTACCCTCTCGTTGGTTGTAGAACTGTTGATTTCCTTCTGTGGAAGTTCGTCACTCAGACTTTTTTTTGCTTCCTGTTCATGGGACTCCCTTATGTCGAGGCCACCTTCGGACCCTGTTTCCTTTTGTAAGACCTGATTGTCTTGGGCCTCGGGATCAGGGGAAGCAGTTTTCTTGGGGGGCTTTCCTCCTCTTGGACACGTACCGAGGAGCCATGAGATGGCTCCAGACTTTCGTCATCACTATATACCTGTATAATTTTTCTCAAGGGATTAGGCGCTTGTGTTTCTATCGACACCCAACCTATCTCTGTAGGAATTCTTTCACCTTTCGGGGAGTCGATCGACGCCATTGGGGATCTAGGGTTATTTGAGTCATTGGTGTTATCGATATTTAAGGAGTTGGAGCCAATTGACTCCATCGGGACACTCTGTATGGTAGTTGAAATTGAAGGACTTACGGTAAGGTGCAGTTTATCCTACATTTGTCTCATTAGCAGATGACTTTGTTGGTACAAGATTTATGGCATCTTCGGTGTAGTTTGAACTTCAGGGGAATCCCTGATGTGTATCAGGGATTCTCGGTTGACTCCCACAACTTCAATGTCTCCTTAGGGATCACTTATTCTTTTATCCAATTCATATGTTGTTGCTTCTTGACAGTTCCTACCGATCTCTTGAACTATCTGCTCCAAAAAAGTTGTATGTTCTTCGTAGCTCATAGCTCTAAACCTAGTTCCTCGAGGATCATCTTTCCTGGACGCCACCACATTCCAGTCTTGAGCATTCTTAGTAAAAATTTCATCCTCGAACTGGTCATGGGCATAGGGCCAATAAGATGATACCTGTGATGCGTGCTGTAGAACCAATCCCTTGGGATCGTGTTTGCGAAATCAGTCATTTTGGAACCGAAATTTCAATTGACCTAGCCCGAGTTGTTTAGCATGCATAGTATATTTGACCATGCAGAAGCCGATATGAAACCTATATGGTATGAAAGCCCACCTATTGTCTTTTACTAAAGTTGCATTGTATCCTTGCAAGGTGGTTTGATAGAAAATTTCCCCTAATACTAGTCGGTCGGGAACATAAATGGGTAATAAGTGGGGTGCCCTTGTGGTGTCGAAAACCCTGATGTAGGTTTCTCATTCATCTAAATACCAATGGCCAATTTTGGCTATAACCTTCTTTGCTTCATTTGACAATCTAGGGCATTCTTTCCTGAAGACAAGAAGTAAATGAGTGTAATAAATTGATCACAGATAACATCATAGGATTTCTTGTACTTGGTTTCCCATAAGATGCCTAAGTATACATGGACCGTGAGCTCCGAAGAGTGCCAATTCAGGTTCATCCCAGTGAAAGTGTTCCTGGCGTAGATGACATCCAGTAGATACGAGGCCATGTAGAAGGCGGGGGTATCTCCCTCCTTCGGCACCTGTGCCTGTCTTATGCAGGTTCTCAACTGTTTGGAGATGATGGCACCCCAATTGAAGCCTATGCTTGAAATGGTGATTGTAAAAGCCAGAGGCATACAAGCCTCTAAAAATAGGGAACAATCTTTCTCCCCATGTAACCTACAAAGTAGAGCCATGAGATATATGTATGGTTCCCTAAGATTGGTTGTTGGGTACCAGCCAACAGTCTGGTTCATGAATTTTTTGTCTTCTCTCCACCAAGACTCAATGATTTTGCTGGTGTCATGTGACACATAGAAACTCAGGACGAATTCAGTGCTCAGTTTTAACTTGAAATATTTGATCTTATAGTAGCTCTGAACCTATGATGGCAGGAAGACCCCGACGCATTCATTGTTATCGTCATTAATCAAACACTTTTGGGTGTCAATGTGGTCAGTGATCCACTTCAAGAGATCAATTCAAGGAAATATTGGGGATCGACTTGCCACAATGTGCAGATAAGCCTTGCGAATGTTGGGGAGGACCTCATCGTCGAGATTCCTTGTTTCATGATCACTATGCGGGGTATATTTGAGGGGTTCTTCTTTCTTGATTTTCTTGAAAACTTCTTCCCAACGAGGAAATGCCATCTTGGCTCCATTACTTTCCTCTGTGTCTCCAAAAGCTGGGGGCTGGACACAGGGCTCCTTGGTGATTGTCTTAATGACAGACAATAACTTGGGAGTGAATTCTAATTTTCCTGCAACTGTTGGGGAGGATCCTTTTCCTACTTCTGATTCTTGCAGCTTAGGGGCTCTCGGCAATTTCCTAGTGGAAGGCTTCTTCAAAGGCATTGTTACTGCAATTTAAAAATGCCTTTTGAACATGTGTACAGAGTAGCATTGGGTGCAACCATATAACAATGGAATGAATGAAAATCATTAGTGGATACATACCTGTAATGCCTGCTAAGATGATTGCTTAATACTCACTGAACTTTGTGTGTTTCCTCCGGGTTGTTGGCTTCACTCATCTGATTTTTCTGAACTTCTTGCTGCGCAGAATGGGACCATGCATAATGACTCGAAAATGATATAACTGGAGAGGTACTCTTATCGCTCTATAAATTTCTAGAGGTTGTCAGAGTAGAAGAAATTTACAAGAGGTAACTTTATCCAACCACTTCAAAGATGGAATCTAGCCCTACCAGCTTCAGAGAGGGATCTCTCTGTATGATTTAGCTATGTTTTAACTTTAAGATATTAGGCTAGTTAAACAAAATAAGATTGAAAAGGTTTGTTGTTGTTTTTGTTAAGTTCGCTGAAAAGAGTTTACATCTCCGTTGGGCTATGGGGTCTGTATTATAAAGATAGAAATCTAAACATAAACTAAAAGATTCTTTTCACATGGAAAGATAATGCATTCGTTGGATTCTTTAGTAGTAAAATGATGAATAGCAGAAAAGATGAGAATACCAATTAAAGTAAAGAAGCATTTAAGAATTTCTTCACTGTAATATCAAAAAGATGAAAATTAAGATCTTTCAATGCCGGAAACAGGGTATACAAAGATAAATCCTACAACATGCGCTACTTTAAAAGATTAGATTAGAAAACAATATGACAACTGAGAGGGAAAAACATTTAACATAGAAAAGAATAACGTCACCGATGAACAACATGTGAGAATCCTGTGAAACGTCCCTTTGTATTACTGGAAGATCTCTTGACAAAATTACAGTCTTTCTAACTTACAGGGCATAAAGATTAACCCTCGGTACTTCAAAGTTTGAAGTATTTATAATAAAAAATTACATACGTTCCTATCATTAAAGATCAGGACGTGGAAATCTAAATTTAGCTAACTAACTCAACAAAATAAAAAATTTCAGGAACTGTTTGATGATGTGTTGAAACTTCATGCTGATTTCTGGGGTAAACCATTGGTGAGGCCTCTGCATGACCTCATCTGACTGGATAGATGACTAGGATTGGACACCTCAGCTCTTACTCGATCAATTTGCATAACTCTTCCCATTGAAGGTTACTGGGAACGCTGACTTTGAGCAATCTTCGGTATACTTCATCCATCTCCGTATATTTGGCAAAAGTTGGCTTGATGATGAAAATGTACTGGATCTCATGCTGAATGTTGATGTCTAACTGGAAATATTCTAAGAATGCCTTGCCTATGATACTACCCTGTATTCCCAAAAATTTTGATCTATCTTTAGCCACAGTGGCTAGTTTCTTTTTATAATCAGACAGTGTCATTAACTTGTCATTTATGACCCTTAAGCCAGGGAGGCCTTTCTTCTGCAGAGCTTCAATTTTGCTGAAAATTATTTTCACTCCTATGTCCATAGCCTGAACCTTTTCCTCCAGTTGTATAATCAATCCTCTCTTGGTTAGGACCCTCTTGACCTCGAGGATGGTTTCTGTCCTATCTTCAATTTTCAATTCCTCTAACTCTTCTCTGGTTTTTGAATTCAAGAATTTAATGATCTCAGTGGCTTCTGCGGGCATCTCTCCCAATTCTCCTCTTATCTTTTCAATCGCCTGCTTGCTTATTTTCACCAGTTCATTCTGCTCGAACATGATTTGTACCATAGGCCATATTTCATTTATGGATTTGGTGATATCCATCCAGACATTTTCCTTGACCTCAGCGAGTGTTTTGCCTGCCACTATTTACTTTTGAAGCTGTTGCAATTCCTGTTTGAGCTTGTCTGATGTTTGTTTCTCCTTGGATTAGTTGTCTTGGTAAGAAGACTTAAGTTCTTGAAGGTTCTCAACCTCCTTTTTAAGTCTGCTAATCTCTGTCTCCTGCAAATTCATCTCCTCCATGGATTTTGTCAGTTCTACTATCTTCTCCAGAGTTGTCAGTGGAGTTGTTGAGGGAATTTCTACTGCAGATGTTGTGCCTACTCCTGTGAGTGGAATTGTGCTCAATGGAATGACCTCCATGGGCTTTGATTGTTCCTTCTCTTTCAACAGTTTTTCCAATTCTCCTTCCATCTCATTCAACTGTGCATTCTGCTCCATGATCAGCTTGAGCATCTCATCATTTTCCCCTTCTGTCTTAGCTATCTCCTTTGCTTTTGAATATTCTGTTGGTGGTATTTTCAATTGTTTTCTCAGAGATGTTATATCGGCATTTTTCTTTTTAAGCATCTCCTTGACTGCTTTCACATTCGAGGGATCATACCCGATCTTGAGGACCAGTTCTTCCAACGTCTTAATTCTGTTATCCTTTGCAAAGGATGATATATTTTCTAATTTCAGTTGTGTTTGGACATTGCTCAAAGATACCTGTAACTTAGAGGCAACAGTAGAAGCATTTTCCAACGTGGAGAAAACCATTTCTCCAGTTTTCCTGTGCAAATCCATTTGATCAGCAGGATGCACATCTTTAGTCTGAAATTCGAATGTTTCCCTTTTGTAATCAGTGATTACTTTCGGGTATGGAACCTGTGCTTGCAGAAAATCCATGTGCATTCTACCCTTCTCAGTGTCGAATGAAGACAACAGTCTGTGTTGTGCAGTTGATGTTTGCTTCCAGAACTGAGTATAAGTACTGTTGGTAAGCGTCTGATTTTTCTTTTTGATCATATCATACTTCTAACAAACACTCAATTTTGGTCCTATTTTGCTCGGGTAGTTGATTGGTGGAGTATCTGTGGGTTTCTTGGAAAAGACTGTAGACATGATCTGTTTGTTGCTTGTGCCAAGAAGTGACCGATCATCCTTTGTAGTTGCGGTGGATGGGATTTCCTTCTCACCCTCCGTGTCAAGTGTAAGACTGGTTTTTGGCCTTTTGGTATGTAATTGGAAATCTGCAACTGAGACTTCTGTGATGGAAGGTGAAGTATACTTCCTGGATCTTTTCTCTTTGGGAACTTGTGGTGTAGTAGTCTGTGAGATGATGACCAGAGGATCATGTTGTTCTACCTCAACCAGAGTGTTCGGCTCCCATTTTGTTTGATTGGCAAACTTTTCTATCTTAGGCTTGGGTGTATGAATATATGGGACATTCTTATTTTTAACCCTCGTCTCAGAAATTATCCCGTATGGATCATAGTGCCATATGAAGCTAACAAAAAACTTCATTTCTTTTAGCAATCTCTCTGCTTCCTCTCTGGCGCCTCAGCTATTGCAGATGAAAGATCCTATTTGCCCTTTGATTTTAAGCTGCTGCTTCTTTTTTAGAGACACAAAATTTATGTCATCTGAGTTAATCATTTTCCTTATGTACTCCAGAGAAAATATCCTCA
>ML810646.1:0-23617 GCA_009831015.1 Picea engelmannii
AATTGGCAAGCTGCATCCTGGACTGGTTGGAGCCTCTGAGTCACTTCCATGACTTTGCTCTGTATGGCATGGACATGTTTTTGAATAGTGCATTGTTCCTGGGATCGTTTCTTTCTCTCAACTACTGACAAGAGCTTCAGTTGTGCCTGTACTATCATTGCTTGCTTCTTTTCCTCCTGGAACTGTGACTCCAGTGTCTTCAGTTTAGGGTCCTTAGTAAGTCTCTCATAAGTCTACACACTTTTATTGCTAAGTTGTTGACATTCCAAAGCTAATGCTCTGATCCTCTCAACTGCACTCTGGGTAGTGGCTTCTGTTTGGTCTCGCACGTCCTATGGAGTACTTGGTACTGTTTGTAGCTCTAGATCTATTATTCTCTATTGAATCTATTGGTTGGCTTCAGCAAGATGTGCTACTTGATGCTCCATTGGGTCTTCCTCCTTTTGCTCTAAGCCCATCATAGAGCGAAGTGCTCTGCTGACTACTTCTTTTACTCCAACCTTCTCCGAGAGTAGTTTTTCTTTCTCATGCTGGATCTGTGCCTTTTCCTCTTCAAAATTTTCTTGTAGGTCATCCTTCTCCTACTGTGAAACACTCCGTTGTTTTATTACTTCCTCTTGTGCTTGCTTTAGGGCCATTGTGGCCTATTCTATTTCTTCCTATGCGAGATGAAGGTGTGCTTCAGTCGCATCATCTAGTCTGCAAAGTTGGGTAAGTTCATATCCCAACTTTCTTTCTTCTGATGGAGGGGATGCAGTGGACATTTCACAGATGGATTGAAGGGCCTGTTGTACCCCTCACATTTTTGTTTCAATTTTCTCATACATGGTGTCTTTCTTAGCTTCATTTCTCTATAAAATATCTTTTGAAGCATCTGATACATCTGTGATGATGAAGTTGAAGTCGTCGAGTGTGAGAATAGTCTACAACTTCGTCTTACTAGCTTTTTACTTCTTCTGCGATGTGGGTTTCGTGGGAGAAACCTTTCTTTTGTGAGATGGCTCTACGTCATCAGGGGGATTCTATGGTGGTGTTACTTCACCTTGCTTTTGTTGGTATTCTTTTCCATTGTTCTCTTCTTTATCTACTTCATCATCACCTCCTCCTCCAGGTGATTTTGAAGCAGTTTCTTCTGATGCACTGCTCAGCTGCTGGAATTCTTCTGTCTTCTTCCTTCTGCTAGTTCCAGGTGTATCATGCCCTTCATGAGTGATCATTAGGATTCTGATTAGTTCCAGATTGGAAAGTTCTGCGGGGTCAACAAGGATAAGGAGCTTTGCAAACCATTCATTAGTTATTTCTTCTAGGTCCTCCTCTGTGAGTTTGTAATAACTTTGTAGTACTTCTTTGTGTTTGTCTCTGCATGCAGTAATGTAGATAAAATGTTTGTCTACATGGAGCTTCATAAATGGCCTGAACCTATGTAGAGTGTTTGGCATTATATGAGGGATAGCCACAATATCCATCTTTAACTACAAGTAGTAGGTGTGGAACACTGCATTTGATTTCCATTGTTTTCCCATATCACTTGAATACCATAGCAAAGTGAAATTCATGGCTAAGGGTTCAAATGGCTCTAGTTCAGGGAAGGTCGCACCTTCCGGCATATCCCAAGATATGAATGTGATGAGGATCAATAGCCAACTAAAATGGAACTCATAGCCCTGATCCTGAGCTTCATTACAGTCTTGGTCTAAATGGCTCACTAAGTACTTTTCCCAATTCATCTGTAGACCCTCGACGCATTTTCCTGTAAGGTCAACAAATAACCATGTGACCTGCGTGGGTCTATTCTTCTGGACTATCTTACCAACAATCAACTAGAAATCAAGGTGCACTGTGCCATTTTGGATGGAGGCTACCTTGTATCCTTGCTTCCCCTTTTCCACATCGTCGTATGTATCTTTAATCTTCTGCGCTAGGGTGTGGTCTGCAGCCTTCCTTGGGTAAAAGTATTGCGGGTCTGGTCCCTGCATGCTCAATCTAGTGATCTGATGGATCAGCGCTGGATCGACGGTGATGTGTCTGTCTAGCCACAAATAACCACCATGGAAGCTCAACAACATGATATTAACACACGCGTTAACCTCCTAGTGCCTTCCAAAATGAGGTATTTTCATCAGGATTGGGATGGTGGACTGCGCGAGGTTGATAGTCCATGGTTGGGGAATTATCCTCAACTTCTTCCCCGTCGTCCTAATAAAATACCTATGAGGACCGAGAATGTTGAATTTCTTGCAATCCCCTAGGTTAAAGTCATTGATATTTAGTGTCATGATCTTATCTAGCCGAGGCTTGCTTGTTTGTATCCCCTTCGGGAGGTACGCAATAGCCAAGGTGTATTTGAAGTCCCTAGGGACACTGTCACGATTCACTGCGTCGGCTAGAGGTGGGATGTAGCCGGGAAGAATGGAAGGGATTAACTTCATGTTTTCCAAGTCATCTTGATGCTTGATTCTTTTCTCATCTACAACTCAGGATGGTCTAGATCCGCGAGTGGTCGAAGGGGAGGCTTGCACTCCTCATGTCGATGAGGCTTGAACTCTTGTTGACATCACTCTCTCTACCATTAGATTGATTAAAATTTCCTCTATCGACTTTTCCACAGCGTTGAGCTCGTCTGACATGCACGCTCGAGATCGAATATCTCAAGTTGATGAACAATTTCTCAATGCAATAGAATGGATGGCAAGGTCTCAATAAGCATAGCATAGTAACAATGAGTTCTCTTGTTGTCTCAGATACAATTCATGAAAGTGTGCTTGGTGCAACAGTCGATGGGATAAGTAGATAATGATGTAACAGATCCTTCCAACGGACAAGAAGCCTTCATCAATGCATTTATGTCCATTACGGCGCGGTCCCAATGGTTCGATGGTGAGATTGCTTATCATAATTGTTGTTCTAACCATTTAGGAATGTCAATCTAATGGTTATAATGCCTCCAACAGTCATATCACTTTATCATGGCGAAGTGCCAATATGATTTTCTCTGATATTCCTGCAAAGTTTGAATCCTAGAGACCTTCCTTCTGCGAAGTCTTCTCTGGAACTTCCTGTAATTTCTCCAACTTTGCTTTCTTGTTGCTGAGATTTCTAGCCTTCTTCCCTATGATCTGCGTTACTGGGTTCCTCTTCCCATTCTTATTATTATCTCCTCTTGGCATAGTAACTTCACGTTGTTGATGGTCTTTCATAGGATTCAAGGCTAATACTTCTTCTCTGTCTGGGGTAGGTGCTCTACTCTCTTACATAGACAGGTGTTTTAGGTCTGCTACTATTCTTTCAACTTTGACATCCATATTTCCAGTCCTCAATAGCTTTGACTGGTTTTCTTGTTCTTCCAGTAAGTGTGCTATTCTCTTAGCCATGAAGTCTCTTAGTTCTTGTTTTTTTTGTTCTAGAGATTCCTCTTCTTGTTTTCTTCGGATGTGATCTTTCTCAATCTAGGTTTTTCCTAGTAATATAGAAAATGGGGCGTTGTTCTCAATAAATTTAACAACCACAAATTATTCTTCTGTGTGAAGTGTCATGAGAACCCATATATGTCTGGGTAAGTCTTCCACATAGGGTTATCAACTTTTCTCTAAATAATCCTATTCCTCCCAATGAAGGAATCATAGCAGGATTTCCTAAAATTTCCCAAGTTCTTTCTATCATAATATTCACCTGTGTTTCCTCATCCAAACCACAGTCTATGTCGAAGTCTCCTATTCTTGTTTCTATGCACTCTTTCTCTTTGAAGATCTCTGATAAGTTGATATCTCTGTGGTCATTCAGGGTTTCTTTCATTTGTAGTAATATAGTCTCTGATTATTTCTGGGTTTCTGTCATGATCTCAGTTTCTTGTCCTTTCTCAGGGTTTTCTTGTCTCATATTCATTATTTCAACCTTAGCAATCATTCTAGGGCAATCCATAACTTCATGGTCCATAGATTTACAACAAAGACAACTAGGTCTTCTATCATGGAAATCCTTAGCAAGATGGCCCAACCTTCTGCAGCTGTAACAAAGGGTTAATCCTCTCTTCCTCTTAAATGATACCCGACCTTTCTTGTACTGCGCACTAGGATCGTGGTAGCTAACCTGCATAAAATTATTCCTAGGATCCTTCATCCATTTTTTAGTCTAAACATTCTTTCTATGCATAAGAATAACATATATTTCATTATTTCTATCAGATCTACTCATATCAAATCTTCTTTCTTCTAATTGTGCCCTAGTTTTCAGACTAGGACAAAATTTATCAAACATACCTAGATCCATACTTTTGAAACAAAAATTTCCACTTATCTTACCTTTAACAAAGCACAAAGCTTTCAGATCTTACCTCTTTAATCAAAAAAATTCACTGATCTTACCTCTATCAGAGCACAAAGATTTCAGGTCTTAACTCTTTCCTTCAGATCTGCCTCCTTTCTTAGCACAGAACTTCGTAAGTCAAGTAGAATACTACACACTAAAGAAACAAATCTACGCACAAATATTTCTTTCTTTTCCTCAGTTCCCAACAATCACAGTTTCAGGTCCCGATAACAGAACCATTTGTTGGCACAGGGGCAGACCCAGGTTTCAACACTTCAACAATGCACCAAAAAAACCCTAACTACCGGCCCTTTCGGCAACACTTGTGAAGCAGATGAAGTCTCACTTGAGGTAGAGGCAAGGGTGGTTGCAGGACTCCAGTGTCTGCAACCTTAGCTGGGACACAGATCTGTGATTACAATACTCTAAAAAATCACTTAGCAGTTTCCATTCACTAGTACTTAACCTTTGTCTACAGCGCAGATAAACCCCAATTATAGTGCACCACAGTATTCAACAAGATTCAACACATTCAAGCACTAAGAAAATTAACATAGATCAGATCTAGAATCTCATTCACAAACTACGTCCACCAATTCTTCTTCTCTTTATTGTCTTATGTCAATCTTCTACATGCACAGAGCCACAAGATCCTACTCTGCATAGGACAGGAGATCTGCGTGCACCTTGTCGGATCCTCCTTCCCTAATATAGGTTATAGCACAAAGCCTTTACAAAACCTCTTATAGTCACTTTCACTTAGCCTTGCAAGTCTCACAAAGTATTCACAAAGCATGTACAACTATCACTTGCACTTAGCACATTGGCCTTCACTTTCCCTTAGCACCTAGCATCACACCCTTGCGCTTTTTTACTTACATCACCTAGATTTCTATTTATACATTACAAAATGGGACTAAACATGGGTAAACCCATGGTCCAACATCCCCATACCCGTTACATAATCCAAAAACCCAAAAATCCCTAAAAAGGGGCCAAGATCCCGCGATCTCTGCTTCAACTTGCGCTCCGCCTTCGACAGCCTGTCGAAGTCCCAAAATAGGTCAAACCTGACCAAGGATATCCAAAACTTGGTCAAGGGCCATTAGCCATTGAAGGTTTGTTGATATTGTAAGGGCCATCACTTGTGTTCTCTGATTCCTTCCATTCCTACATGGTGGAAAGCAATATCCTGAAAATGACAAGAGAAATTATCAGTAAAAATTTGAGATCAAATGGGTGCTTTTCCATTGAGAAAAATTCAAAATATTTTTTGATTTTTGCACCTGATTCCCTCCTAGAGAAATCAATAGGGCATTGATTCCCCCTCTATTTGACGTACAGGGTGTCACTGACACCCCCCACGACATTTTGGGGGAGCATCATTGCTCAAGGGCGCCATGGAAGCCCTAGCCTGGCTCAAATCCTGGAAAAACTTACCTCAAATGAAAAAATAAAACCATGAAAATATAAAGTAGGGAAATAGAGCCTATCTAGTCAAGAAAATAGTCGAAACGATTTCTTGGATCTCCCGAAATAAGAAATAGAAGAATCTCTCAAGAAAGGGGTAAAATGTCAACTTTTACAAGGTGAAGTGAAAATGAATTGGAATTTATGACATATGATTATGCGGGCATGATTGTACCAGAGCTATGAATAGAGGATAGCAAAGGGGATTATTTGGTGGACACAAACATATCAGAAAACTTGTATGAGGAGGATATCCCACATTATACGTCATCATATAGTGATTCAGTTGATCCCTTATGTGACAACCCACACCATGTTGATGAAATAATATTGTGTGAAAGGACCAATTATTAGTCACATAGGAGAAATTTATGCTGGTGTTGAGAAAAATAGATGGTGCTCATAAATTCATTGAAGACATTATGTGGAAAACCCATATGGAGGAGAGGAAAAGGGGATCTCTCTCTAGAAAGAATGATACTAGTAAATAACCATATCTAAACTACTTATGGTTTTCGGTCTTACACCTTTTGATTTGGTCCTTTAAATTGGTCAACACACCACCACACCAGTTGAAAATCTTGGGCCCCATGCACTCAACTACATAAGACATCTATGAGTTGGAAATGAGGTGGGGGAAAGTGCTTCCCGCCAGTTTAGTGAATTTAAAATAAAGAGTGAGGAGAGGACGATCTACTATCTATTTGATGGTGTTCTTGCAACCGGTCTTGTATATTAAAATTCATTTTTACCCACTTTTATATTAAATTACCCTAGAAAATTGAATTTTATCATTGTTGTCTTTTTACTCTTCTTGTATTGGTATTTGTCTTACTTAGGATTATTTATGGGTTATTTTGATTCTATCTTACTATCACAGATTGAACCTAGTTTGGATTTGATAAGCTCCCAACAAAATCCCTTTAAAACTATCGACCCTTCTGGTAGACCAAAAGGAAACACAACACACAGAGTGTACTGCACAATCTCACCCGAGATATCTCTATGGGTGGTTGCAATACTCAAGTGTTTTCAACCTGGGAATGAGCAGAGACCTATGGTTGTGCTCTGTAATCTTTATTCATTTAGTTTAACATCTAATTATAACAGTCATTCTATTCATGCATGTGGAATACCAGATCTACGTAGTTACTTCATTCATATAACATTCAAAAATTAATCAAACATAAAGATGCATACATTTCTTCACATAACACATATGTTACTGTGGTTTACCCCCTCCTGGGATACGTCCACAAATATCTGGCTCTTCAAGATTTTATTATGGTTCATAAATATATCACGCCGTGCATGTTTACAATCTTAGGTCTCACCCTTTTACACAAGCTCCTTGATCCTTGTGAGGTTGACTAGATCACACCAGGCTCCTCAACCTGTGATCTAACCCTTAGGATCGATTCACTCACTACTTCCCTAGCTCACCAGCTTAATGACTCGTACATTTCTTACAACTCTATATTCCTATGTGTATATCTGTGTATTCCCCCCTTTCGTCTCTCCTTTTATGTTGCCTAAGTACTACTTATTTATATCCTTGGCTCATCAACCATTACAATACATTACAAAAACCCTAAACCTAGAGTCTTTAGTTACTCCTTGCATACGCACCTCGTCTACTTCTCTTACATGTGCTTGTTTTTCTTCCAACTATCCTTTCCTCCTTGCATGCTTCTCTTCCAAAAAAATCCTTTCTTACTGACTCGTCCTGCATATAACAGGCCCCCAACACTGACATGTGGCTTGTCCCAAGCCACCTAACCTTTGTGTGCTTCTTCAACAACTCCTACAAGATCCTGGAACTTCTCTGTGAGTTCCTTTGCTTTTGTTTTAGCCTGCGCAGTCTTTTCTCTGAGTGTATCCAATACTTGCGATACGATCTTGTCGCTTATCATCTCTGCACACTCTGCCTGAGTTTTTTGCATGTTCTTCTTTGCATCTTTTGCCTACGCAATGACCTTCACTGCCCACTCTTGGAGAGGTTCCATTTGAGATTGGCGCTCCTTCTTCAGTTTCTGCGTGACTATGAGTTCTGCCTACAACTTCTTCATATCCTGTGCTCCTTTGAGGCACTCAGTGATCGACATTGTCCTCTTCCTCTACTTGAGGTCCTCAATAGTTGTGTTTATCTTCTCCTCTTCTTGGTCCCACTGCTAGACCTTTTGATCCTCCTCCAGCTTCGTCTATAGCTGTGTTTCTTTATCGAACAAGTCAGCAGTTGCGTGGACTTGTCACTCCATCCCCTCTATCTGTGTTGTTGCTTCCTATTTCCTTTTCTCCTTCACCTCCGGGGGAGTGGTAGGGATGATATGTTCCCAGAGGTGCTTGATATCCTTCCTGTGTTGATCGATTTTCTTCACAATCTGATCAATATTTTGCGTCGTCGTGAGATCTATTATCTGAGCGCTCTTCGGAATTTTTTCATAGGATACAACCAATCCCTGCTCAAGCCTATCCACACAATCTTTCTCGTATTTGGTCTCAAGATTGACCTGCTTGAGCACCAATTCCAACTCTTGTTTGTTGTCCTTCATCTATTGCAGTTCTGTTGCGTCTATGCGTGCGCGCGACTGTACCTCCCACGAGATGTTGAATTGCAGTTTATACAATTCCTTGGTTGGTATCTAGTTCATTACCAACTGTATTTGGGCCAAATATTTCAAGAGTGTCTGACCCACAATTTCATCCATGTGCAACATGTTGGGTGTAACTTGAAACGTCTATCTCATCTATGTTGTCGTCTGGATCCTATCCTTCTCACTCAATCCAACCTTGGCTCTTGTCTGTGGTGTTACGGAGACTGATTCTATTCATATTTCATACCTCTATGTTTCTCTGATCTTCTCGAGGAGTTGCCTCATGTCTTCCATCTCATCCTAAATCCTATCCCTTTGGTGCTAAGCTTTGTCAAAATCCATTGTTGTTCGATCCTGGACCATTTGGGCCACAAGGTCTATGTCGTCCTTCGTGATCGTATATTCTGGTGGCATTTTTTGCATCTTAGCTTTCTTTCATGCACCCCCCATTTGTATAATTGGCCTCTTGGTTTGGCCTTTCTCCTACTGAGTAGCACTTGATGTGGTCCCCTGTGTTGTCACAGGCTCTTTTTCCTGTTCCTGAGATGCCTGGGTGTTGTTCTTCTTCCCCGCCTAGGTGCCTTTCTTGGACACACCCCCTTTCTTTTGTTGTGTCGGGTTCTAACCTGTCTTTGGCTTCTTGGGCATCATTTTGTCTCATGTATGTGTTTGTTCTTTCCATAACTCCACCTCCTTATATGTGGGAATCTCTTGATTCAAGTCTAGAATCCTCCATTTTTCGTGCCAATCCTTGATGGGCATTTCTACATCCTCTTCCTTGACACAATACTATAGTTGTAGCCATTGGTTCTCGGGATCCTTCCATGCTTGGATCCACACTATATGCTTGGTTTCTTTAAAGTTGGCTATGCCCTAATATTGTTCGACCACTTCTGGTGTAATCTGCCAAGTGTTGGCAATGCTTTCCTGCAGGTGGTTGTAATACCATGCGAACATGCCTGCATTCACACTTTTTTTCTTGGGGTTTGAAGTACTCCCTAGTGATAGGTATCGCATTGCACGACAACGATTTGATCTCTCGAAAAAGTATTTTTACTTAGGTTCCCTCCATCTGACCAAGACAATCAGGACGAGTAGCCAATAATAGTGAAATTTTGTCCCCAGATCCTATGTGTCCTTGTAGTCTTCCAGGAACAGATTCAACAAGTACGGGCCCCAGCTGAGTATAGTGCCCTTTGAAAACTGTGTTGCAGCTACGATGACCCTGACAAGGGCTTCCTCCTTGATACAATTCCTCAATAACTTGCATGCCATGATTTTTGTGGCCATCCTTGTTGCTGCGTCACTTATCCGATTAATTATGATTCTACACGACCCTCTTTTTGTACCATACGTCTTCTTCATTTCCTCGTCCAGTGCCTTCTCCTTCATCTTGTCTTCGAGGAACTTCATGGGTGTCTCCCCCCGATATGGCAACCCTTTAATATACGTAATGAGCTCTATGTCTATCGAGATGGGTTATTCCACCCATAATTATCCTCCATGGGTAATTTCCATCAGCTGCTTCATGCATTTGGTTACGTCTCGACCCCTTGCAAAGTGTGGGATATCCAATAGGCATAGAATCTCGGTTTTGGCTAGTCTAGCTGCCCACTATTTTGGTTGGTTAATTGGTTCACCGAAGTGTCCTATGCCCACAGTATCTAGGTAAACTTTCTTGGAAAACTCTGGAAACTTTTCAGTGTCAGTCACATCATGATCTGAGTACCGTAGTTTTTCCACGTGGCCTAATAGGTTACCCACAACATGGACCCCTTCCGAAATGCACAACAAGAATATGGCCGCGGAAACCTGCCTGGGAGATGATCTTGCTATTGGTTGCTTTCCCTTATGCTGTGGTGGCTGAATCGAAGTTCCAACCTCCATTGTTCTCTCTTCTGCATACTCCTCTGCTCAGTCGGTGAGATATTCTACTATGCCCTCTTGTGGCTGCTCCAGCATGGTTGTGTGTGACCTTTCAAGCACGGTCATTTCAGCCTAGTTCAAGATTGTCCCATTAACCCTCGGGGATTTGTTAGGGTCCTAACTCACACATAGGTAGAACAATATATTCAGATGTAATAAAGGTCAATATTAATAAGGCCTTTCAATAAAATAGAATAAAGCGGATGTAAGAAGACCTAATAGAAGCTTCCGCTTCTAGAAGGATCTTCCTCTATATGCTTCTTTTTAGTATAAATAGGATTCAAGGGTATGAGAACCCTAGCTTGGAATATTATTGTAATAGAGCTCTTCTCAACTGGAGGCCCGTGAACATTGCTTTCAGATTCAAAGTGTTATTTATGTTGTTATTCTTATATCATTTCAGTGTTACTGTGGTGAATGTTTTGGTTATATTGTTGTTATTCTGCCATTACTAGCATTTTATTTTTGTTATGCATACATTTTATATCTTGTATATTACAAGTGGTATCAGAGCACTTTCCTCGGTAGAAAGTATGGGTTAAATTTTTTTTCAGGGTAGAGACGTATTCCGACGTCTTTAAGCCACAAAGATCTGTCGTTACGCGCATAAACCCGCAGTTGAGGGATTCATACACACATGAAATACAAGTGGTACTTAAGTACACATTTGTTGGCCACCCTTGTAACCCCTATTGGTACCCCTTCAAGTGGTAGCGCATCAGACAACACCTGTGTACAGATCGGCCTAGATTACTTGAAGCCCTCTTTAGATAAATCAATCGACCACCTGACTTCTATAGTGTCACCAAGAACAACACTCGGGAAGATACTCTCTAGTACCTGGGCAGTTGGGTAGTACGACTAAGGGTACAGTCTATCCTCCTTAGTTAGTGCCCTAAGATATTGGGCCGAGTACTACTGTTGGACCCCGCATGTATATCAGAGAGCTATAGCATAGGGAAAACCCTTGTTTGTAGAACCCTTGAATACCTAACCCTTGGGGATAGAAACATAAACAAATTAAAACAGACAAGATCTATTTCCACGCAACTGTGTTCGGGTTGCCAAGTAACACATTTCTTTTTGGTTAAGCATTTGGGCATTTCCTCTCTATAGTATTCTTCAAACCAGATGTAAAAAAAAAAAACAAGTCTGGAAATGTTTTCACCATTATTTCATCCCTATTCCATTGGATTCATCTCTTCACCCTTATCACATTCATCCATATCATTTTTTCGGAAAAACATTTTTACTCTTCCCACCCCTTTTCAGTTCCCGCATCCTCATGGCCCATACTCATAGCCAATACTTGGAAGCTCACTTCAACACCTTGCAATCTGGTCTCATT
The DNA here is from genome assembly GCA_009831015.1 of Picea engelmannii. Taxonomy (NCBI): domain Eukaryota; kingdom Viridiplantae; phylum Streptophyta; class Pinopsida; order Pinales; family Pinaceae; genus Picea; species Picea engelmannii. The sequence continues at coordinate 11,644 of ML810646.1, forward strand.
GAGACCCAACAAGAAGTGAAACAACTCAGTGCCAATGTCACCACCATGAATACAACCATGCAATCCTCAATGGGCGAAATCAAACAAGACCTCACCACCCAGCTTGAATTAGTCTTTTCGACACTTTGCACCAAACTGCATATCCCTACAGATAACCCTTCCTCTTCCTCACCCCCACATATTGAAGGTGACTATTCCTCTCATTCCCATACCTTGCAGAACCATCACTTTCAATGTGACCTATGCCTTCCATGAATGGATGTGACCAAATTTGATGGCTCAGAGCCCACTGGTTGGGTAACCCAAATGGAACATTACTTCTTTATACAACATTATAGATGACTTGTCCAAACTTCGGTATGGTGTTCTCCATCTAGATCAAGAACGTTGGCAATGGTGGAAATGGAGAAAAAATTCTCGTCAAGGGTATATTGCTTGGACACAATTTGTGGCAAATATTTATGAACGCTTTGACACTGACACCAACCATTTGGGTTGTTTGGAAAAGCTGAAACAATTAGGAATAGTGGAAGACTTTATAGTTTCCTTTGAGTGCCTAGATTTTAGAATAGAGGGCATGTCTAATGCCTTTTTCCGAGAGTGTTTTATCAATAGCCTCAAGGATGAAATTCGGGCCCATGACCTCATGGCTCGGCCTGAGAGTTGGGTGGAGGATACCAAAAGAGATAAATAAGCACAACAAGTTGTATCTTCTCAAAAACACAAACCCTCCTTCATCCCTCACCCTAAACCAGTAAATCCCACTACTCCCTCTGCTCCACTAAAGATCGAAAAATTGACCTGTGCTAAAATGGATGAACGCCAACTCAAAGGCCTTTGTTATAACAGTGATGAAAAATATTTCTCGGGCCACAAGTGTAAAGAAAAAAATATTTTTATGGCCATCTCCAAGAATATTTTGGAAGAATATGAAGAAACTCCCTCTATGTCTGAATCACCTAAATCCCCTGATATAACCCCTCCCTCAGACCCTCCCGAAGTAGAACCAGTCATTTCCCTCAATTCTCTCACTAGCTTCTTTGCTCCCCAAACCCTCAAGATAATCGGTTACATCAAGCATCAAAAGGTCATCATTCTGGTTGATAGTGGTAGCACCCATAATTTTATTCATCGTTGCATTGCCCAATAAACTCATTTCTACATCCATGTTGTCAATAATTTCCAAATCATGATTGCCAATGGTGGTTCCATGAAATGTGGAGGACGTTGTGAAAATGTGTGTCTCCAAATTAGTGACTACCACTTGAAATCCCATATGTTTTATATCGACATGGGAGGTTGTGACATTGTGTTGGGTGCAGACTGGCTAAGGACTTTGGGTCCCATTCTCATGGATTTTAAAGACTTAACCATGCAATTTGACCAAGAGGGCCACCAATATAATTGCCAAGGCATCACCTCAGGTTCACCTGAGATCATTAGTTCCCATCGCATGGAAAAGCTTCTCAAAAAGGGTCATTCTGGTGTCATCACCCAAATCCATGCCATACAAGCAACAAAGACACCTTTCATATCGTAAGACCTCCAAGCCATTCTTTATAAACATCAATTGGTATTTTCCACTCCCTAAGGCCTCCCTCCTTCCCATGGTGTTCATGATCATTCCATTCCCCTTGTACCAGGAAGCCTTCCTCCCAATATCCATCTATATCGTCACCCCTTTTCCCAAAAAAATGAAATTGAGAAAATGGTCCAGGAACTCCTTAATGCAGGTGTTATCCACCCTAGTACGAGCCCCTATTCGTCTCCTGTGGTCATGGTCCTGAAGAAAGAAGGTTCTTGGTGAATGTATCTTGAATTCCATGCCCTCAACAAACTTACCATCAAAGAAAAATTCCCCATTCCTGTCATTGATGACCTCCTGGATGAATTGAGTGGCGCCCAATTCTTCACTAAACTGGATCTTCGTTTGGGCTACCACCAAATACATATGAAAGAGGCAGATATTCCCAAGACTGACTTTAGAACTCATGACGACCACTATGAGTTTTTGGTCATGCCCTTTGGCTTGTGTAATGCCCACTCCACCTTCCAAAGCCTCATGAATCATGTCTTCCATCCTTTTCTTCGCCATTTTGTCTTAGTTTTCTTTGATGATATCCTCATCTATAGAAAAACCTGGACAGACCATCTTTCTCATGTGGATCGAGTTCTCCATCTACTCTCGCAGCAACAACTTTTCCTAAAACGGTCTAAATGTTCTTTTGGCGTCTCAGAAGTAGAATACTTGGGTCATCTGGTTGGCAAAGATGGAGTCAGGGTGGATCCTAAAAAGATTGAATCTATGCAAGACTGGGCTCACTGAAAGACTCTTAAGATCTTGCGTGGATTTCTAGGCTTAACAGGGTATTATCGCAAGTTTGTTAAGAATTATGGGAATATTGCAGCACCTCTCACTTCTCTCCTCAAAAAGAACTATTTCACTTGGACTCCAGCCGTTGCTCAAGGTTTTCAAACCTTGAATATGGCCATTTACACCACTCCATTCCTCGCCCTTCCTGATTTCACAAAGACCTTTGTGTTGGAATGTGATGCCTCAATGAAAGGAATTGGTGTTGTCCTTATGCAAGAGGGTCGACCTTTGGCCTTTACCAACAAGTAAATATTTGAAATAAATCTGAGAAAATCCATCTATGAAAAGGAAATGTTTTCTATTCTGCATGTTGTTGATCTATGGCGTCCTTATCTATTGGGGCAATGGTTCCAAATTAAGACAGACAATCAAAGCCTCAAGTATTTTCTGGAACAACACATTTCCTCCCCAGAACAACAAAAATGGCTGACTAAAATCTTTGGATATGATTATGAGATCATTTATAATAAAGAAAAAGACAATGTGGTTGCGGATGCCCTTTCCCGAAAATATGAATATGAAGGATCCCTTTTTTCTCTTTCATTCATTGTACCAGATTGTCTCGAAGCCATTCGCCAGGAATGGCTACAAGACCCCAAAAGTTCACAGTTGATCCAACAATTGCAGTCCAATGCTCCAGCTTCCCCAGGGTACTCTTGGCTCCATGAGGAACTTCGATACAAAGGTTGTTTGTATTTAAGTAAACAATCAAATCTTAAATTCACGGTACTTTCTGAGCTTCATGCTGCACCCACAACAAGGCACTCCAGTTTCACCAAAACCTATGACAGGGTCAAACGTTCCTTTTTCTGGGATGGCATGAAACAGGACATTCATAATTTTGTAGTTGAATGTGACATGTGTCAATGCAACAAGGGAGAAACATTCAAATTGTCGGGCACACTACAACCGCTGTTGATTCCACCTGCTATTTGGAAGGATATCTCTATGGATTTTATTATCGGCTTACCCAAATCGGGAAATAAATCCTTCATCGTGGTGGTTTTTTATCTCCTTTCCAAGTACGCTCATTTATGCACCCTTCAAGACCCATTTACAGCATCCATGGTGGCTCAAATATTCATGGATCAGGTCTTCAAGCTTCACGGCATGCCGCACTCTATTGTTTTTTATTGTGACCCAACCTTCACAAGCAATTTTTGGTAAGAACTGTTCAAGATACAAGGCACATAATTGCATATCAACACAGCTTATCATCCCCAGACTGATGGCTAAACGGAAGTTGTCAACAAGTTTTTGGAGACATATTTGAGGTGTTTTGCCTCGGAAAAGAAAAAATAATGGGCTCAATGGTTACCCCTAGCTGAATGGTGGTACAACACTTCATACCATACAGCTACATGCATGACTCCTTTTGAAGAAGATATGGACAGAAGCCACCTTCAGTTCTCTCATACTTATCGGGTGCCTCGAAGGTCCAAGTGGTTGACCTAACACTTACAACTTGAGAGGCCATTATCTATACCCTCAAAGATAATTTGTTCATGGCACAGAATTGCATGAAGCAACAATCAGATCAAGGTCGCTCTGAACGTCAATTTGCAAAAGGGGATCAGGTGTTTCTTTGACTGCAACCTTACAAGCAAACTTCCCTCAAGGCTGAGCATTGTCAGAAGCTAGCACCCAAATTTTATGGTCCTTATACCATGCTCAAGCATGTGGGACAAGTCGCCTATCAGTTAGCTTTTCCCAGCCATTCGAAGTTGCATCATATTTTTCATGTTTCATGCTTAAAGAAGGTGATTGGAGCTAAGTGTCAAATTCAAGCCAACCTTCCAAAGTTAGCTGAAGAAGGATCCATTTGGCTACAACCAGAAGCAGTTTTGGACCACTGTGAGTGTCGCCTACATCAGAGAACCATCAAGGAAGTGCTAGTCCAGTGGAAAGATACAACTCCAATAGACGCCATTTGGGAACCAACTACCATTCTGCAGAAATTTCCTCATCTCAAGCCTTGAGGACAAGGTTGTTTTTAAGGGGGCGGACATGTTAGGGTCCTAACCCGCACATAGGTAGAACAATATATTCGGATGTAATAAAGGTTAATATTAATAAGGCCTTTCAATAAAATAGAATAAAGCGGATGTAACAAGACCTAATAGAAGCTTCTGCTTCTAGAAGGATCTTCCTCTAGATGCTTCTTTTTAGTATAAATAGGAGTTGAGGGTATGAGAGCCCTAGCTTGGAATATTATTGTAATAGATATCTACTCAACTAGAGTTTGCCCCCTCGAAGAGGCCCATGAATGTTTCTTTCAGATTCAAAGTGTTATTTATGTTGTTATTCTTGTATCATTTCATTGTTATTGTGGTGAATGTTCCGGTTATATTGTTGTTATTCTGCCATTACTAGCATTTTATTTTTGGTATGCATACATTTTATATCTGGTATATTACAGGCTTCTTCAGGGATTTCAAAGCACGAAGTATTTCCTGTATCCTGGGTTTGTTGGATCTATCCTACTTCCAGCATATCAATATCCATTCCCACTGGTGTTGTCTATTGGGTTTCCTCCACCATTGGTGTGGGGCTTCCTGGTGCCATATCGGGCAACGGGATTTTGTCCAAGTTGATGAATTCTAGAGGTTGTGGTGGTGGTTGTTCACTTTCCTATGGTTTCTGAGGTTCTCTGAGGTTGCTTCAAGGTTGTATGCAAGAATGGCTCAACGCTCCTAGCTTGGGTGGTGCCATGGTGGTAAGGGTATTCTCCGTGAAGATTAGTTGGCTCTGTAACTTCTTCAAACTCACTCTCTTCTCTATATACTCTGTCTCTCTATGATTTTCCCAATTTCATAATAACCCTTCCGATCCTCATGTGCTTACCTTATATAGGAATCCTATGAAACTTTTCAGAGATGTTACCCAACTTGTTTTTTGAATGAACTAGCGCTTCCCGTGTACTTTCCATTGAATTCCCTTGACGTTGCCAGTTGGCGCGATTAATGTGACATCCTGTCAATCGTTCTTTTCATTCAATTTTGATCGTCATCGTCCATTGGTGCTTATTTTCCATACATGTCCTTTCCACCATTTCCACCTTTTAGTGACCATTGGTCCTTTCTTCATCGCACTAGAGTTTCCGAGTGTGCATGCCCATTCTCTTTTCGGCACGCTACACTTTTGTTGCTATCTTTTGATGTATGACGCGGTAACCCCTCTGTTATTTTTTTTTAAGTGTTAGGAGGTTGAATATCCCTATATAGCTTCATTTGACTCCCACTGATAATCCCTCTAAGTTTTGTTCTTCCTAAATCCTCCAACTGTACATATCCCCCATCTGTGACATTCTATACTTCGTATGGTCCTAACCAATGCATTCTGAGTTTTCCTGGGTGCTGAAGAGAATTACTATCGTACACCAAGACTAATTCTCCCTCCTTGAAATTTTTCCTCTTGATATGTCTGTCATGCCAAGATTTGTCCCTTTCTTTCTGTACTTCTTGGTGAAACCCTTCCAGAATCATATCTTCCTCCATGATCATCAATTGACTTAGCCTTTATTGTACTGCACCTCGCATTGTCATGTTGGTAATTGTTGCTACACGTAGACTAGGTACTAAAAACTCTAATGGCACCATTGCTTCTTGTCCATACACCAATTTGAATGGTGCATGTACTGTCAATTTTTTGTATGTGGTCTTGTATTCCCATAGTACTACTAGTATCTTCAAGTCCCAATCATCCCTATTAACATTGCAGATATTTGTCAGTGCATGCTCAAGGATCTTGTTAAAGGATTCCACTGTTCCATTTGCTTGAGGATGATATGATGTACTCTTTTGATGATAAACTTCAAACTCCTCAGTCATAGCCCTAATAGTAATGTTAATGAAGTGAGTGCCCTGGTCACTCATCAAAATCATTAGGCATCCAAATCTAGTGATCACTTGCTCAAAAAAGAAGTGTGGTGTTGTCTCTGCACTGTAATCTTTTACCGATGTTGCTTCTTCCCATCTTGTTAAGTATTGTGTCACAGTAATGATGTACCTCGCTCTTGACCTTGATGTATGTGAAGTATTCATCGGATATTTGGACTGGAAATAGTTGCGCATCCGAAAATTTGTCCTCTAGATTAGTAGGTTCCGCCCTATTAGTGATCCTTTATAGGTGATCAGGTCCTGCGTTCAACTTCTTTGGTTTGACTATCACTTCAAAGTAAAATTCCTAGAACAATAATAACCATATAAAAATTCTCCCCTCCTCCCCAACATTATCTTGTTGATGAGGTGTTTGAGATTTGAATGGCCTGTGAACATATTGAAATGTTTTCCCAATAAATAATGCCTGAATTTATGATGCACATAGACCATAGCTAATCCTTCTCTTTCTATGGTATTGTAATTTTTCTCCAATTCTAACTTTTTTCTACTGGCGAATGCTATAGGATGGTCCAATTCTCCTAATACTAGTTGTTGTGCCTCTTTCGTCACCTTAGTGAGCAAAATAGAGGTGATTGCAAGCTTAGTTGGGCTTGCTAAGCAGGACAGCTGTAAGGAAAAGGGTTAGAGAAAGAAATATAAAAGAACAACTAAGAATTAAACTAAGAAATAAAATAACAACTAACCTAATGAACATAGGGACATAAGGACAAAAGAAACAATAAGACCCATGTCACCAATGGTAAGGTTGATTTTAGTGAAAGAAAACACTAAGAAGAAAGAGTACTATGAGTCCCTTCTTCCTCCAAGGGAGGGCCCTTGGACCCCCACAAATAAGCTCTTCTTACAACTTTGAAATGAAAATGGTGAAAGAATTCTTTGCTAATCCACTCAAGGGGTGAGATGGATTGCCCAATGAAACGATGCTATATAATCTTGATGAGAATAGAGGATTCCTCAAGAGAATAGTGGTAGCATAAATTTTCTATTGAATTCCTTGAAAAATGAAGTGCACCCATGGCCTTTTTATAGCACCTCTTTGAGGTATTGTGCAACCAACTTGTAGTGTGTAAAGAGGCTAATTAGGGCATTTTTAGGTCTTTGACCAGCCACCCAGTTGAATATAGTCCATATTTGAGTGTCAAATCAACTTGGAAGTTGAACCAGAAGTGGGTGGGAGGCTGACCACTCTCATAAATGTGTTGTTCTCACATGTGCACGGATTTTTGCGACCACAGTCGCGCATCGGGCGCATGTGTGTTTTTCCTGCATTTATGTTTCGTGCATGTGAGCGTGCGCCCTGTGTATTCATAGCGCACTTAAATTTTGTCAATGGTTGTATAGTTTTTGACCCTTTGAAAATGCTTTTGTGGTAATTTTGGTCCATGGGTGACCTCATAACTGTTTGGTGATGATGAATTCTTGTAACCATTTGCGGATGAAATTTCAGTGATAATAGATTCCCCCCGATGGATGAGGTTAGGAGCATACATATAGTCAAAATCCATCAATGTTTATTCTACTAAGAGTGTCTTTGTAAGAGAGAGTGATAGTGGGATTGTCAAGAGTTACCCGTTGGAGGGAGAAAGGAACCTATAGAACCCAACCTTCCATAAGGTGTGTAAAAATAAATTGTGTACAAATGAGGCGAGCATGCCCCATGCTCATGTCATGTAACTCAAAAAAGGAATGATGTGTTGATGTAGACAAATGCAGCGCCCTCAGGGGAAATCATGATAAAGGCAGAAGAAAATTTTGGGAAGGAACATACTCTGAACAGTAGGCAATGACATTTGTAAGAAATATCACGGATTCTGTAGGCATTGATAGCCCAGCCAAATTCAGAGGTCTTCAACAAATATATAAGAAATAACTACAATAGTCGCAAAGTAAGACCCACCATAACATGAGAAAGTGTTGAAGTCAAATGTTACGAGGGTCAACGATAGCAAGGAGAAATTGTGGTTCTCCCTGTGTCATCTGAGATCTCTCATTGGAAAGGTAATGAGAGTTAAGATACTGTCGCCCTTCTGGAAAACTATGTTGATATCGACAAAAAAGGGGGACGTGAATCCTAGAAGAAAAGAGCTTCGTGAAATATACTAAGTGAGGTTAGGAACTGGAGGAGGTACATGGCCAAATTCAAGACGTATGAAGACTCAAGACTTCCCTTGATTGGGGGTATATGCGAAGGATAAGTGGTCGCAACCGTGCAACTAAGTCGAGTGTCAGAGGGATAACAAGACATGGGATAAGTTGTGCCAGAGGTGGGACAAAGTGAACAAACTCAGAGGGAAGAGGTAAGTGGCCTATGGGATACTCGGATTATATGGATGATGTTAACAAGGGTAGATGATAAGGGGTTTCCCAACCAAGGGAGACATGGGTTGTGTTTTCCAAAAAAGGGAAGAAGGTCGCCAAAGGTGACGACAAAAAGGTAATGTAAATGCTGAAAACAAAGGATTTTTATAATGTACCAAATAAATAAAGAATAATTTGGGATGATTGTACAAATACATAAACGAGTTCCCCAATGTAATATGGTTGGCCCGGATAGGGCACAATTTTCTTGGAGAACTAGTGGAGGGTGGGGGGCCCATGGGTGGGTTTCTGTATGAGGTAGGTGAAATGAAGGGAAATTTGCAGAGGGGCATATTGACTGTGGATGAAATGGAAGGTTCATGATACTGCTGAGGTGTAGTCAAAATAGAACCTTGAAGAGATAATCTGGGAGTCCAGTGGGAAAGCTAGCAAAATGAGGAGAAGGAGTACATGGCTGATTCGCAACATGATGTAAGACTATCGGGACTCCCATCCCTAAAGGGTTGAAAAATAGCATGAGTGTCAAAGTGAAAAAGGGTGCTATGAATGAGACAACTCGTGTGGGGGAGAGTGCTACCAGGTGATAGTACCTAAGATGAAAATGGAGGTGTTGGTACTGCAGAGTCGGAGATGGAGATCCTAGAGACAAATGTCAGAGGGTGTGACTGGAGATGCAATTGAGATTCAAAGGGAATGATTACATGTTAGTGTTGATGATATACCTGAAGGGGTTGCGGTGATGTATGTCGACCAAGTACCTACACACATGAAAACCAAATACCCGACATGAACAATATCTGAAGAGAATCGAACATAAGAGCATTTATTTGATAATTTTTAATATGAGCATGCGTACCTAGATCGGGTATGAAAAAATGGTGCCTCAGGGGCTAAGGATAAAAAGTGGCTTGGGAACTGTCTTGATGTAGATGACGAGATGTTGATCCTGTGGCTGAAGACGGATCGAAGAACGGACACCTGGAACTCTCAAAATGGTGATTGGAAGTTTGGTGGAAAGGCCTATATATAGTTGTAGGGCCCACATTGCCACCTCATTTGTACTTGATGCTAGAGAAACTGGACGAGAGGTATTCAAAGGATATTTGGAGATTCTGGGAGAGTGAGGCAGCTGATTCAAGATTTAGCGAGCTTCAGGTTAGTAGTCTGATCATCCTGCATAGAATTAGGTTTTCCATTTCTGGGTAGGGGCTGTATGGAGGGTCGTACAGGGGGTTTTTTGGGGTGTGAGCCCCCAAGTGCTTGGGAAATCCAAAAATATGTGCACATGAGTGCGCACCTATTATCCCAATGGTCGTGCATGGGGGTTCCCGTAGGGGGGACAAAGGTGCGCATGATGTGTCCACATGTTTGCTACACAATCGCGCATGCATGCGCGACTGTGTATGGACAGGCACGCTTTGATGCGCACCTATGTTCGTGACAGGGGCACATGGAGGTGCCCTTGTAGGGTGAGCAGGCATTCATGTATGCACGCCTGTGGGATGGATAGGCATGCATGAGTGCATGCTTGTGGGGTGAACATGCACGCATATGTGCGTGCATGTGGGTTAAATAGTCGTGCCTTCGGGGCAAGGTTGACAGGTGTAAAACTTATCTTCTTTATTGTTTTTTGATGGTTAATATGGCTGACCTAGGACTGTTTTATGTGGCTGCAGGTGAGCATTTTGCAGGATGTCGATCGGTTGGAGAGAGCAGGATTGATCCCAGCTGAGGGATGTTATGGTGATTGAGGAGCCGAGGGTTCGTGCTACTTTGGCAGCCTGTGGGCTACTGAAGTTCTTTGAGTGCCCGTTGATACAGTCATAGGAGTATCTCCTACAATTTCTTATCCATATGTGGAGTCCAGACCTGCATTGTTTTATGGTGTGGGTAGAGCAGCTTACCTTCACTACGATGGAGGATGTATATTTTTTGACTGGGCTCCCGTTTCAGGGAACACCCCTATCGACAAAGCTGGTGTTACCTGCAAACGTGGCGTTAGTGACAGTGGGTTGGAGGTACTTTTCCAAGGTGAACTTTATGTCGAGCTCCTTCATGAGCATCAGGGTGATGGATGTTCTAATGCATCACTGTATAGCAACGATGATTGTGAGGGTGTATGGGTCCCTCATGACTCAGTGGATCAGTGGTGGTCAGTTGAGTATTATGGAGAGGGTACTGGCTGGTGAGCACTTTGCCTGGGGGCTTACGCTGCATACCAGGATGGTAGGGCAACTAGACCATTGTCGATCCACTGATACAGGGGACTTTGCCTTTGGGTCCATCCTAGTGGCTTGGTTTTTGGAGAGGGTGCCTATGTTGCGCCCTAGGATTTTATTGGGCACTCCTGGGGCGAGAGAGCCACGACTGAGGTAGTGGTCGAATATTTTGGTTTTCCACGGTGGTGGTGAGGGCGGAAACTTCTTCATGCCCGAGGCAGGACAAGTGTGGCGGTAGATGCCGCAGGTGATTTTGCAGTATCCATATGTTGGTGTTGACTTCCAGGGTGATCCAGATATGGTGTTGCCTCCAGGGGAGGTGTTTGATCACCAAGGTATGTTTATGAGTTTTATATGTATTTATTTTTTGAGATAGCATGACATGTGTATTTGGTATGGATGTTGATACTATCTTTTGTTTGTTTGTATGTGCATATGTGGGACCTCATGGGCATGAGGTTGAGATGGTGAGAGCGTCAACTCACCAGGAGCCGAGGAGACTGTCGTGGGGAGGACCGCAGGTAGGAGAAAGAAATCAACGTGAGGATGTCGAGATGAGACCTTCTAAGGTAGAGAGAGCAGTGAGGAGACATCGGTTTGATGACCCAGGTGTCGAGCCATCGCATTCTCCTCCAGCGGACGCTAGAGCAGATTTTGAGGATATTCGTCACCGCCTGGAGGTGGTGCTCCAAGGCGTGCCTGAGGGCATGTGGTTGCATATCCAAGATGAGGGAATCCTGGAGTAGTGTGTGGGGGTTCCACCGCTGTGGCGAGCTGTGGTACGATGAGCAACAGTAGAAGGTGCTACTATGACCGGACGATTACCTCCTAGTTCGAAGGGACCAATAGTGGGTGGGGGACCACCGCCTAAGGGAGGGGCAGGAGGTGGTGCTCTAGAGGCACCTTGAGTGGTGCTCTATGTATTTTTGTATTTTGGTATATAGGTTGGTGAGACCATTTTGTTTTCATGGCACTAGTTTTGTACCGAGGTGTTTCACTGGTCTGCGGACGTTTGTATATTTGTATGTAAACATTTTGATGGTACTGTAGATCGATTTATATATACATGAGTATACATTTTTTGGGATCTATGTGATGTTGACATGTTCTTTTTTTAATTTGTTTTGATGATGTCTAGTTTATATATGATGTGATAAGTT
>ML810646.1:63219-78338 GCA_009831015.1 Picea engelmannii
GAAGAAATACCATTTGAGATAAACATATCCCCACCACGACATCCTATGAAAGCGTTGGCTGTGGCCAACCAAGGTCTCCCTAAAATGATTGGATGGCCTTTTGTGGGGTCCTTTGAATGAATAATCATGAAGTCAACAGGATAGTCCCACGAAGCTAAAGTCACAAGGATGTCATCAAGAACTCTAGCAAGTTTTATAGTGGTTCTATCAGCCAGTTCAAGAACTGTAGGAGTAGGGCGAAGGAATTGATTTAATTGTAACAGTTCCACTGTGTTCCTGGTCATTATATTAATGTCTACACCTATATCAACTAAAGTATTACCAATAGACACATTGTTGATAGTCACTGAAACTATTAGGTTCCCTGGGTTGGCATACTTTACAATTTAAGGTGTTTCAGAAATATAATTTGATAACTGTCCTACTAGATGTATTGTGGGTGGATCTTTTTGTTTTCGACCTGGTTTCTTAATGCAAAGTTCTTTGATGGTTTTGGAATATATGGGAACATCTTGGATTGCTTGTAACAATGGAATATTAACACAGAAATTTCTCAGTTCAGTCATGATGTCAAACTCAGATTGTACAATTGGTTTTTCAATGAGCAACCTTTCAGGAAAAGGAGGCGTTTGGGGGACCTGAGTTTGTGTGTTATGTTGTGATTCAGATTCTTTCTGTTTTGGAATGATAACATATTTCATGGGTGTCTCATTTGATAAATTATCTGTAGGCTCATCTTCATTTTCTTCAATAATTACCTTTGGTGTTGTTTTTGTTGTGGGCTGAATTTTATTTAAAATCTTTCCAGATCTCAGCTGTACTTCTTGTATAGAAATAGGGTTTATGTTGTAAGCTGGATAATTCTGGAAATCAGCATTATGGAGTGGTAGGGGTGTTCTGTGGTTAGGATTTGGAATGGGTTGAGCGGGAAAAATGGTAGGACGTGGTGGATTATGAGGCTGCTGAGGGGTTTGTTGAATGGGTGGTAACGGAGGTGGAATACAACCAGGCAATAATTGTTGCATATTTTGAGGATACTGCGTGCTTGGATTTTGGGGAATTGGTATTGCACGTTGTTGTTGGTTATTTCCAAAGTTTGGATCTCTCCATCCCTAGTACCAAGGTTGAGCAGGGACATTTTGTGGAGGCCAATTTGGCCAGTTCCATGGATGTTGTTTTTGAGAGAAGAGTGGATAATAGCTGGAAGATTGTGGGGATGGTTCTTGATATGCATTTGCATTTGGATTTCTAGGTTGCCAAGGCCTCTTAGGTGCAGATGGAGTCCCTGGAGCTTCCCCTCCCTTGAATATTGCTTTCAATACAGGTAAGGATGGGAAAGCTTCTGTTTTATGATTTTCAGTACATATTGCACATACAGAAGCATTGTCCAAAGGAAATTCTCGTAAAGGGTGCCTTTTTCTTCATTTTGGGCAAAATATACTTAGGACAGGGTTTTCCTCTTCCTGCTTTCTCTTAATCTTAAAAGTGTCTAATTGAGATCCAATTGTTCCTAAAAGGCCTGTTTTAAAATTTTCCAAAAGGTTTCCCAATTCGACTCTAGTAACTCCACCAAATGTGGATGTTTTAGTATTTTTGTTAACTGGTTCTCTCACACTTTTTGCAGCTTTCCCTTTACTTCTTGAGTAATTTCTACAAAGTTCACTAATTGCTTCAAAGTTTTTTTGATAAATGTCTCCTAAAGCCATTAAATTGAGAGTATCAATATATTCCTCTAAAACTCCCTTTAAGAAAAGAGTCTTGATTGCTTCATCCTGGAGATCATTATATTTAGATTTTTGAAGGGTATAGGTAAATATTTCTAGAAAATCCTCAAGGCTTTCTTCGTCTTGCTGTTGCATTTTGAATATGTCATTCCAAGAATCCTTGGTTCTGCAATAGTCCTGGTACTTCTTTAAAAATTTTGTCTTCATATCTTCCCAAGATCTAATGCTGTATTCTCCTAAACTCATGATCCAATGTAATGCAGAATCTTTCAGGGTGGCAGGAAATAATTTCAGTTTATGTTCATCCTGGAGATAGTTATAACTTCTGCACAGGATGTCGAACTCAAAAAGAAATACATATGGGTCTTCACTATTTTTCCCATGGAAGGTTGGTAGTGCTGAAAGTGGGATATTTTTCATATTGACATCCTGGACTAAATCCAAAATAGGAAATCCAAAGGTGGTTTCTAGTGTTAACTCATTTTCCTCTTTTTCTTCACCTTCATTTTCAATATGAAGTTCCCCATGTAAGTCTCTCCCTATTTCTCCCATGTTAAAAGGATTACCAAGAATTGTATATGCAATTCGATCTTTCTTTGGTGAGGGTGTGAAATCCCACCTTTCTGGATTCTTTTTATCAGAAGTGTTATCTCCTATTGGTTCTTTTGAGGATCCTATGGCCTTTGATTCTACAGTTGTAGTTGTTATCTGTGAAACTACAGAGTTAGGATTCCCCAGAAGAGCTTGTATGTTCTCTGGATCAACTGTGTCATCCAGGGATGGATCACCAGGATTTTGAGTTTGTTGATGTATGGTGTTTCCTGGTTCTAGGTTTTGTTCTATGGTTTCCTCAGCCAGAATTTCAGTCTCAGTTTCTATCTCTTTTTGGGTGGAGGTTTCTTCTTTTTGTGGTTTTATATTTCTCCTAAATCTACCTCTATGATCTCTATTTCTCATGAAGTCATGCTAAATGGAAGGAAAAGAAACTAAGATTGAGTTTCAGAGTACCTGTGATAATTGATATGTCGGTTCTCGCCCTTTTGTTTCCAAAACTCCTCTTACTATCAACCTACTAACATACCACACCAAACTAAGTGCATTCTAAAACTAATCAAGACAACTATCTAACTTACCTTTTAAACAACTCCCCGGCAACGGCACCAAAAATGTCAAGCCTCTATATTAAAGAATTTAATGACCTGAAACACTGAATTGTCAAACCAGAGCAAGCAAACTTAGAGCTGCTACACTATATGTGTGGGTAAGATTATAATCCCTATCTAAATACTATTCTTAGAAGAAAACACAAACTCACTCTGAGAAACTGAATCCTAAAGACTATCCTGAAACTTATCATCTCCTATGTAATTCATCAACAGAAAATAGTCCTATGTCTAAGTGCAGGTGCTTCTATTTCTACTCTAATGTAAGTTCACAAAACTATATACCACTACCTTTAATCATCTATCATAACCATTTCTATCTAATCCATAACAGAAAGATTATTTCCTAAAATTCTTTTAATCTAAACATTGAAAATAAATTTAAATCTATCCACAGGAAAACACAAAAATATCCTACTCACCCTACTGGTACCGGAAGCTTCCTCTGATTCAATTGCAACCTAACTATCCTAACTAAGCAGAGTAACCTAACTATCTAACCAAAGCAAAGAAAATTCAAACTCTAAGTTATGTTCAGATTGAAAACTGGAAACAAAGCAAACCTAGTTCATGCTCTAAACTCTACAAGAATCAACCATGCTTTCAAAACTCATCAACGTAGAAGATATTAATATGCTGGAAACGATACAGTTGAAGAATAATTTAAGCAATATTATGAACAAGTTAATTCCCAAACTCTAAGTTAACATGCATGCAAATACTAAAATACTGAAATAAACTAAATCCAAGACAGAGAAAAGCAGCGACTTGAACCTATTTGGCAGGCCCAACCAAAAGGTACAATCGTCGAAAGGAAAAAAACCAGAACTATTCAATCATTCTATGCAAACACTAGCCATGCTTCACGCTCCATTTACTCAGAGAAATAACTCAAATCGTATGACAGCAAAGTAACATAATGCAAAGGCAGATTATATTTAGAAATGTGTATCATAACATATCATAACCCAACGTTTCTTAGGAGTGATCTTCTGTTTATATAGATCCTCCTAAAAAGTAGTTTAAAGCAACAGTACATTAATTCAAACGGATCCCAGATCCAAAAATAACTCGAAATTAGTTAAAAAATGGTCTTCACATCTTCGTGCCACGCAGTGTCACGAAGTGTGAGTCATGAAGTATTACAACTTTGTTCTATAATTTTGCCTTCAATCATCATATGAGTGATGACTCCATCTATCATGTAAATCGCATTGTCTCCCACTCTGGCCATAATGCGCGGATCTTTAGCAGCTTCGTTGGTATCTCCACGGGGTGCGAGCTGGTACCTGTACTAGCAAATCCTGTTTCAAATAGAAATAGTACCTAACTCAAGCCACATTAGTTTCAATATTAATTTAAAGCATCAAAATACATAAAAATAACTTGAAACATAAAAATACCTTGAGTAGCCCCATTGAGTGGTAAAGAGATGTCAAGTGTGTCATAACAAGGCCAAAAGGGAGTGGTATTGGGTATGGAAATGGAGGTCTTTGTGATATAATATAGGCAAGACATAGGCAAAACTGGAGACCAACAAAGGTTATTTCTCTGTTCACAATTTTTTTGACAAAGAAAAGATCACATTTGCACTCCTTAAAGCTCTCCCTCATGTCAAACATTGGTGGGAAAATTACTGGGAGCAAAGTTCCACAGAGGAATCTAGAATATATGGGGCCGATCCCACTTGGGATTTTTTTGTGGATGCGGTAAAAGAACAGTATTACCCTGTTGGAAACTATGAGGACCAATACATGAGATGGACCACACTGCGGCAAGAGAGGGGCCAAACAATTTCGGAGTTCACCAATACCTTCCATACCTAGCACACCAAGTTGGGTATCAAAGACTCCGAGTGACATTTGGTTCTAAAATACCGTGGGGCTCTACACAGATACATCGAAACTGAAATGGATTTTCTGGACATCTCATCACTCGGTGTTGCTTATTGATATGCTATTAAAATTGAGCAGAAATTTAAGCACCAGAAAAAACGAGAATTTGGGTTTGCAAACCCGCAACAACCAAAGTATGATAAAGACGGCCCGAACAAACAGTCTCCCGAAAACCAGTCCAAGACACAGGAAAAGAAGGGTCACAGGAAGACAAAGAAGGACACTAGAAAATGGTGCGAGTTCCACAAAATCCCTTGGAACAACACTGATGAATGTCGCTCAAAACAATCATTGGTGGCTAAGATCAAAGACAAGCAGCCAAACCTTGATTCAAAATCTGATTCTAAAAATAATGGTAAAAGACAGATCATCGACGCAGACCCCACTGCTATTGTCGCGACCGCAACAATTCAACCAGAAGAACAAACATATCCTGAAGAAGGGGAGCGCCTTTTTAATTCATAGATGTGGGTGAAGGGGACCCCGCTGCATTTTATTGTTGATAGCAGAAGCCAGAAGAACCTCATCTCAACAGAGGTCATCAAATAGTTAGGATTGTCGACAACACCACATCTGCAACCATACAACATTGGGTGGCTTCGCCAAGGACGAGATCTTTGTGTCAGCCAACACTGTCGATTATCATACGGCATCCAACCCTTCAAGGATGAGGTATTATGTGATGTTTCCCCACTCGATGTCTGTGATGTTCTCTTTGTCCAACCATATATGTGGAGATGCCATGATTTTTATGAGTCTCGACCTCATAGTGTCATTGTTACTTTGGGGGGTCATCTCTATAGAATACCAGAGGTAGTTTCGACTACTGTTCAACCTAAAAAGTGTCGCAAGGTAGTATCTCATACTGCAAAATTCATCTTCTTCACAATCTGTTCAAAAGGAGAACAAAAGGACACTGCAACCACTATAGCCTTTCCCCAAGCACCTTCTATCCAACAGAAGCAGGTCGACAAGGCTGCAACAGGTTTGTGACAGATTTCCACAAATGGAGCAGCGCGACGTCTCCAGCAAGACAAGAAGCTCACCAACATCCAGATTCAACAAATGCTTTTCCCTCTCCCCCAGGAACTCAACGCAATGGAGACCATTGCTTCCTAAGGAGGGAGGATTGATCTAGGTGGATATCAGTGGCCACACACCTTTTCCAAATGGCTCAAAACGGCTTTCTGGCAATTTTGGCAATTTACTATTTTTAGAAGGTTTTAACTTCCGACGCCATTTTGAGGACCCAAATGAAGGTTTTTGGAGATATAGGTTCTCAATTATGGCCAAAGGAATAATTGAGCCCCCAAAATGAATCTCCTCGACAATACCTTTCAAACGAGCTATCACACGCCTAAAACGGAGATCGTATGAAAAAGTTACAACCCCGGGAAGTTGATGTACTCACTTACCCAAACGGGGCCCACATGACTTTTGGCGCTTCATCTCCCAGGGTTAGGTTTTTGGATGTCTAGGGTTTTTGGCATTCCTACTTATTGTAAAATGGTCTTCAGAGCCTCATTGTAATCATCTTCTTGTGAATACGAGTTGCCATCACATCTCTTCTCGGAGATAAGCTACCACCATTCTAGCAAGTCTTTCACTCTGTATTTTTACAGTCTCTGTACATTTCTCTGATTAATAGAAATCGTGTATTACTATATATCTGTTCTTATGGTTGCATCTATGATACATTTATGTTATATTATTGAATATCTGCAATATATCTGTGCATTTCTTTATTATATCTCTGCTCTCATTTCATGCCGAAAATAATCCGGATCAGTGGTATCAGAGAAGGTTTCTCTTGATCGTTTTTTCAGTGCATGTCCCGACGAGGTCCGAGTATAGAAAGTTGGGTCTTGAGCTTGTCTCTCTTTAATACAATCACTCTCGCACACCCAAGAATTCCTCAATGGTGAAAGAAAAGAAAAACAACAGAGCAGACGATCCTATCAATCTGTTGCTTGAGCAAGCTCTCACGTGACAGAGGGACGAAATGATGGAGAATTTTTCCCACATCCTTCAATGCCTGCTGATAGCATCAGGCGCATCTTCATCAAGAGGCCACTTTGGAGGCACCTCGCCTTTGAAGGTACAAGTTAATTTTGATATTCCTGTATTTGAAGGACAGATAGATGCAGAAGCCCTAGAAAAATGGTTAACTTTGCTGGAAGGTTATTTCTCTGTTCACAATTTTTCCGACAAAGAAAAGATCACCTTTTCACTCCTTAAAGCTCTCCCTCATGTCAAACATTGGTGGGAAACTTACTGGGAGCAAATTTCCACAGAGGATTCTGGAATATATGGGGTCGATCCCACTTGGGATTTTTTTGTGGATGCAGTAAAAGAACAGTATTACCCTATTGGCAACTATGAGGACCAATACATGAGATGGACCACACTGCGGCAAGAGAGGGACCAAGCAATTTTGGAGTTTAACAATACCTTCCATACCTTGCGCACCAGGCTGGGTATCAGATACTCCAAGCTCTACACAGATACATCCAAACTGAAATGGATTTTCTGGACATCTCATCACTCGGTGCTGCTTATCTATATGCTATTAAAATTGAGCAAAAAATTAAGCACCAGAACAAACGGGAATTCGGGTCTGCAAATCCACAACAACCAAAGTATGACAAATATGGCCCGAACAAACAGTCTTCTGAAAACCAGTCCAAGACACAGGAAAAGAAGGGTCACGGGAAGACAAAGAAGGAAACCGAAAAATGGTGCGAGTTCCACAAAAGCCCTTGGCACAACACCGATGAATGTCGCTCAAAACAGTCGTTGGTGGCCGATATCAAAGACAAGGAGCCAAACCTTGATTCAGAATATGATTATGAAAATAATGGTAAAAGACAGATCATCGACCCAGAGCCCACTGCTATTGTCGCGACCACAGCAATTCAACCAGACAAACCAACAGATCCTGAAGAATGGGAGCGCCTTTTTCATTCACAGATGTGGGTGAAGGGGACCCCGCTGCATTTTATTGTTGATAGCGGAAGCCAGAGGAAGCTCATCTCAACAGAGGTCATCAAACAGTTGGGATTGTCAACAACACCACATATGCAACCATACAACATTGGTTGGCTTCGCCAAGGACGAGATCTCTGTGTCAGCCAACAGTGTCAATTATCATACGGCATCCAACCCTTTAAGGATGAGGTATTATGTGATGTTTCCCCACTCGATGTCTGTGATGTGCTCTTGGGCCAACCATATATGTGGAGACACCATGATGTTTATGAGTCTTGACCCCATAGTGTCATTGTTACTTTGGGGGGTCATCTCTATAGAATACCAGAGGTAGTTCTGACTACTGTTCAACCTAAAAAGTGTTGCAAGGTAGTATCTCATACTGTAAAATTCAGCTTCTTCACAATCTGTTCAAAAGGAGAACAAAAGGACACTGCAACCACTACAGCCTTGCCCCAAGCACCTTCTATCCAATAGAAGCAAGTGGAAAAGACTGTAGCAAGGTGCAAAGATTCCTTCTGCACATCGTCCTCTCATGTATATCGACTTATTGAGCAGCCTCAACCGCAACATGTTCGTGATAGATTTCCACAAACTGAGCAATGCGACGTCTCCAGCAAGACAAGCAGCTCACCAAGATGCAGATTCAACAAATGATTTTCCCTCTCCCCCGGGAAATCAACGCAATGGAGACCATTGCTTTCTAAGGAGGGAGGATTGATCCAGGTGGATATTGGTGGCCACCCACCTTTTTCAAATGGCTCAAAATGACTTTCTGGCAATTTTGGCAATTTACTATTTTTAGCAGGTTTTAACTTCCGGGGCTATTTTGAGGGCCCAAATGAGGGTTTTTTGAGATCGATATTCTCAATGATAGACAAAGGAATAATTGATCCCCTAAAATTAATATCCTCGATGATACCTTTCCAACGAGCTATCACGTGCCTAAAACGGAGATCGTATGCAAAAGTTACGACCCCGAGAAGTTGATGTACTCACTTACCCAAACGGGGCCCACATGACTTTTGGCGCTTCATCTCCCAGGGTTAGGATTTTGGATGTCTAGGGTTTTTGGCATTCCTTCTTATTGTAAAAAGGCTTTCAGAGCCTCATTGTAATTGTCTTCTTGTGAATGCGAGTAGCCGTCACATCTCTTCTCGGAGATAAGCTGCCACCATTCTAGCAAGTCTTTCACTCTGTATTTTTGCAGTCTATGTACATTTCTCTGATTAATAGAAATCATGTATTACTGTATACCTATTCTTATGGTTTCATCTCTGATACATTTTTGTTATATTATTGAATATCTGCAATATCTCTGTGCATTTCTTTGTTATATCTCCGCTCTCATTTTGTGTCGAAAATAATCCAGATCAGTGGTATCAGAGCAGGTTGCTCTTGATCATTTTTTCAGTGCATGTCCCCGACGAGGTCTGAATATAGCAAGTTGGGTTTTGAGCTTGTCTCTCTTGAAGACAATTTTTCTCTCACACCCAAGAAACCCTCAATGGCCAAAGAAAAGAAAAACGATGGAGCAGACGATCCTATCAATCTGTTGCTTGAGCAATCTCTCACGCGACAGAGGGACAAAATGATGGAGAATTTTTCCCACATCCTTCAATGCCTGCCGATAGCATCAGGCACATATTCATCAAGCGGCCACTTTGGAGGCACCTCGCCTTTCAAGGTACAAGTTAATTTTGATATTCCTGTATTTGAAGGACAGATAGATGCAGAAGGTTATTTCTCTTGATAACTCTTGATAACTCTGCTGGAAGTTTATTTCTCTGTTCACAATTTTTATGACAAAGAAAATATCACCTTTGAACTCCTTAAAGCTCTCCCTCATGTCAAACATTGGTGGGAAACTTACTGGGAGCAAAGTTCCACAGAGGAGTCTGGAATATATGGGGTCGATCCCACTTGGGATTTTTTTGTGGATGCGGTAAAAGAACAGTATTAGCTTGTTGGCAACTATGAGGACCAGTACATGAGATGGACCACACTGCGGCAAGAGAGGGGCCAAGCAGTTTTGAAGTTCACCAATACCTTCCATACCTTGTGCACCAAGCTGGGTATCAAAGACTCTGAGTGACATTTGGTTCTGAAATACCGTGGGGCTCTACACAGATACATCCAAACTGAAATGGATTTTCTGGACATCTCATCATTCGGTGTTGCTTATCGATATGATATTAAAATTGAGCAGAAATTTAAGCACCAGAACAAATGGGAATTCAGATCTGCAAATCCGCAACAACCAAAGTATGACAAAGACGGCCCAAACAAACAGTCTCCCGAAAACCAGTCTAAGACACAGGAAAAGAAGGGTCACGGGAAGACAAAGAAGGACACCAGAAAATGGTGTGAGTTCCACAAAAGCCCTTGGCACAACAGCGATGAATGTCGCTCAAAACAATCATTAGTGGCCGAGATAAAAAACAAGGAGCCAAACCTTGATTCATAATCTGATTATGAAAATAATGGTAAAAGACATATTATCGATGCAGACCCCATTGCTATTGTCTCAACCGCAGCAATTTGTTAACGGGCGAAAATGAACGCTCGCCAACTGGAAGAGTGGATCCAGTCCGGGGTTGTCTAAATAACCCAAGCCGTTTGGGATAACCCACCCTGATGGGTTTAGAGGCTCCGTTAGCCAATCTAAGTCCTAGGAAAACAAATGAAAACTACACTAAGGAACTAATCTAAATGAAAGCAATAAAAACAAACTAAATAATAAATCTAAAATACATATATACAACCTATTACCTAAATTATACAACAATGATTCTATACAATTAAATGTTCAATTATCAACAGAATCAGATCCAATTACAAATATACAATATTTACAGATTACAGATTTAAATGAAAACCTGCAAAGGTCATTTGTAATTTGTCCTAAGACAACGAAACTATTGTTTTTTGATTTTTATAATTTTATGAGAAAGAAATTAAACAAAAACTATCTAAGCTAAGCAACTAAAATAATAACTCTAACTACAAATCTGAACTATACATATATCTATCTAAACTACTTAAACAACACTAATAAATTAACTATCAAATAACAAATAGCAAACTGACCTGAAGTAATGCTTCAGGTTTGTCCTGTATGCAATAGTTGATTCAGCTATTTGGTGGGAGAAAACCCGCACCAGATTATCCATGAGCTTCTCGTAAATAAGAAGCAGTCGTGCTCTTCAAATATAAATGGCAGGACAAACAAGACATAAAAAATTATAGCAATCAAATAATTTACAAATCATCGCAGTCAGATAAATCCTTGTGCAAAATTTGTACAAAACAATTCAATTAATGAAAAAGATAAATTTGTATTCATTAAATTGAAATAAAGTGATTGTTGTATTTTTAAATAAGAGAGATCAGATATGGACAACATATAAATCAAATCACATCAACATGCAATGAATCATGATAGCTAAAGTAGTCGATAATTAATTGCAAACTGATATGAAGAAAACTTGAAACAAAAGTTTGATATATTGAAAGCGAAAGTTGTTACAAGACATCAACTTTCATCCCAGTCTGTATCATAAATCCATAGTCTGGTTCTCCCAACAGTGATGATCTCTTTTTACAAAAATAACCAATATTTAAAGACTTCCCACAGGGTAAAACATCCCTGTGGGAATTATCAAAACAATTTACAAAAAATCTGGGGATAATATCCCAAATCTCTATTTCTGACTCAAGCTAACAACTTAAAACAAAAAATACATCACAAAAGTATCTCCTAAACTAATACAACATGCCCAATTGATCATTGTAATTCGTATGCACCTGAAAGAGGACAAAAATAGACAAGTTAAGAGGATATTTTATTGATAAAATTGACAAAAATCTAATTTTTAAGACTAGCTACAAAATCTTGCGATTTTGTAGCTGGTCTAAATTGAAAACAGAATCGTTTATAATCAATCCAAATCTAATAGAAATATATCAGACTTATCAAACCAAATCTTTAATTACTAATTTCAAACAGAGCGAATCATTCATGCCACACCAAACCAAACTTGTATGCAAATTGAAACAAACAAAATCGTGGTTGAATTGATCAAATGGTAACAGGATATGTGAGATTTGTCAAACAAATTTCATTACCAATTCGGGACATACAGAATCGATTGACAGTTGGAGAAACAACGAAATCATCTCTTGAACCAATTCCAATCGACACAAACTATAACTGATCAAGTAAATTTTTCATGCAGTAATTTATGTCGACTCAGCCATTAACAAAATCGTTTTTCAATCCATAACTAATAGAGTTGTTTTTTCGATTTAATAGATTACATTGTATTTATCAAAGAAAACTCTGATATTGATGCATTGCATACGTAAAGGATCATGCCAATTCAAGCATACAGAAACGTTTCAAAATCAAACCATAAGAAATAATTTCAACTATATTAGAGCCGACACAATCGATATGCTAAATCGTATCAATCAACACAGCTACATGATTTTAGCAAATAGATCTTTTGCACAAGTCGAATGTAATCAAAATCCAAACGAGAATAATTATTCAAAATGAAACAGACTTGTTTCAAAGCAAACCAAACAGAATCACAAACAACTCAATCGCTTATACTAATCTGCGCACAATAAAATCGCATAATCAAATCATAGTTATATTTAAGTTTAGAAAAAATTAATCTACTGTACAGGATCCACAACAAAATCATTTTTGATGATTAGACTATAATAGAATCATTTCGAATCTATTAAAATGAACAGAGCTAATTGAAAACAACTTCAATCGGTTAAATTAATTCAAGCAAACTTACAAAACAATATTGATGTCAAAAAACATACCTGGGAGGATTGATCAAGGGTTCAAGAGTGTGAGAGGTTGGATGGGTGAGAGGGGTTCTGAGGCATAGGCCTGGAGAATTCATAGATGTTTCAACAAATGCACACAGACCCAATACGCACCTTTCAGCCATGGAAAAGATCTGAAACTTGACCTCTAAAACACGGGCTAGATCTTCGTAACAACTCGATTTCTAAGGAAACCACCGGCAATGAAGTTAAAGGGGCTAATTTCAGTTCTGGGTTTTCAAGGGTTTGATCGGATTCCAAACCGTTTGCCCAGAATCGCTCACGCAAAAATGTGTCTCTGGGGCAATTACGGGGGAAGTCTTCTCTGGAAATCAAATAGTAGCTAAATCTGAACACCATGGGGTTTAAATTCGCCCTACAAGAGCCAGGAGAGAACACACAGTGAGTAGGGTGAATGGTGAGGGTTTGGACAAGGTATACACAGGACCCAAAACTCAAAGATTTCCCCAAAAATCAATAGAGGTAACCCGATAAGGAGGCAGGCATTAATGCCAAAGTGTGCGAGGGTGGTGGAGCTAGCTCAGCCCATGCGACACAGTCATTTCCATAAGTACAAATGACAACACATATGGTGATTCATATCACTATGGCAATGTGTTAAAAGTAAAAACCAATTAAACCATTAACGAAAAATATGGTAAGTTGACCCCAATGTTTGTACAAGCATAGTGTTTGCATGGTTTTTTCAAAGTCAAAACAATGTTTCGAATAAGAAATTGACCATAGAACTTATACAATATATAAAACTATTGAATTAAGGATCTAATCATCATGTCAATGTTTTCATGAAACCAATGCGCCAAGGAAATCGATGAAAAGACTATAAAACATCAAACCACCAATGTATTAAGGACTTAATGACACTCATTATCGAATCATCACAATATTATAAAAATGAAATCACATTAACATTTAAAGAATGCCAAGTGAGTAAGGATCTTGGAGTCTTTCCAACCGTATAACCATAATTAAATTGGAAGCGCAATGAACATATAGACAAGAGTGATCATAACAATCTAGTGATGTTTTTAATATGACTTCGAAATCAATTTTTTCACGCTTGCAGTCGTGAAAACAAGAACAAAGGCAGGTGTGCAAATAGAGAAAAATAATGGTGTTATTTTATTCCGAAGATTGCGATGAAAATAAAGGTTTGCAAAACACTTGTGTAGGCAGCTTATAAGGACAGTATAAAAATGTGAATTGGATGCCAACACAATTCAACCAGAAGAACCAACAGATCCTAAAGAAGGGGAGCGCCTTTTTCATTCACAGATGTGGGTGAAGGGGAACCCGATGCATTTTATTGTTGATAGAGGAAGCCAGAGGAACCTCATCTCAATAGACGCCGTCAAACAGTTGGGATTGTCGACAACACCACATATGCAACCATACAACATTGGGTGGCTTCACCAAGGACGAGATCTTCGTGTCAGCCAACAGTGTCGATTATCATACGGCATCCAACCCTTCAAGGATGAATCATTATGTGATGTTGCCCCACTCGATGTCTGTGATGTGCTCTTGGGCCAACCATATATGTGGAGACGCCATGTTGTTTATGAGTCTCGACCCCGTAGTGTCATTGTTACTTTGGGGTGTCATCTCTATAGAATACCATAGGTAGTTCCGACTACTGTTCAACCTAAAAAGTATCGCAAGGTAGTATCTCATACTGCAAAATTCAGCTTCTTCAAAATCTGTTCAAAAGGAGAACAAAAGGACACTGCAACCACTACAGCCTTGCCCCAAGCACCTTCTATCCAACAGAAGCAGGTCGACAAGGCTACAGCAAAGTGCAAAGATTCCTTCTGCACATCTTCCTCTCATGTATCTCGACTTGTTGAGCAGCCTCAACCGCAACAGGTTTGTGACAGATTTCCACAAACTGAGCAGCGCGACGTCTCCAACAAGATAAGCATCTCACCAAGATGCAGATTCAACAAATGCTTTTCCCTCTCCCTCGGGAACTCAACGCAATGGAGACCATTTCTTCCTAGTGAGGGAGGATTGATCCAGCTGGATACCTATTAAGGTCCTAACCTGCACATAGGTATATCAATGTATTCGGATGTAATAAAGGTCAATATTAATAAGACCTTTCAATAAAATAGAATAAGGCGGATGTAAGAATACCTAATAGAAGCTTCTTCTTCTAGAAGGATCTTCCTCTAGATGCTTCTCTTAATAGACATAGTTAGTATAAATAAGGGTCAAGGGTATGAAAAACCCTAGCTTGGATATTATTGTAACAGAGCACTACTCGACTGGAGGTTGCCCCCTCGAAGAGGCCTGTGAACATTGCTATCTGATTCAAAGTGTTATTTCTGTTGCTACTTCGTATATCATTTCTGTGTATTGTGAAGATTATGCTGGATATTTTACTGTTATTCTGTCATTTCTAGCATTTCATTTATGTTCTGCATATTTTATATATCTGGTATCTTGCAAGTGGTATCAGAGCACTTTCCTTGGCAGAA
>ML810646.1:82781-95028 GCA_009831015.1 Picea engelmannii
GGAAAAACAACACCAGTGGGCTCAATGGTTACCCCTCGCCGAATGGTGGTACAACACTACATACCATACAACCACTTGCATGACTCCTTTTGAAGCAGTGTATGGACAGAAGCCACCGTCAGTTCTCTCATACTTACCGGGTAACTCGAAGGTCCAGGTGGTTGACCAAACACTTACAGTCCAAGAGGATATCCTTCGTACCCTTAAAGAGAACTTGTTCATGGCCTAGAATAGAATGAAGTAGCAAGCAGATCAAGGTCGCTTGGAACGTCAATTTGTAGAAGGGGATCAGGTGTTTTTACGGCTACAACCATATAAGAAAACTTCCCTCAAGGCCGAGTAGTGTCAGAAGCTAGCACCCAAATTTTATGGCCCTTACACAGTTCTAAAGCATGTCGGACAAGTCGCATATCAGTTAGCTCTGCCCAGTCAGTCGAAGCTACATCCTGTTTTTCATGTTTCCTGCTTGAAGAAGGTGATTGGAACCAGGTGCCAACTTCAAACCAACCTTCCAGAGTTAGCTGAAGAAGGATCCATTTGGCTACAACCAGAAGCAGTTTTGGACCTGAGGGAGCATCGCCTGCGTCAGAGAACCATCAAGGAAGTGCTATTACAGTGGAAAGATATGACTCCAGTAGATGCCACGTGGGAACCAGCTACCATTCTGCAACAATTTCCACATCTCAAGCCTTGAGGACAAGGTTGTTTTTAAGGGGGCGGACATGTTAAGGTATTAACCCGCACATAGGTATATCAATGTATTCAGATGTAATAAAGGTCAATATTAATAAGACCTTTCAATAAAGTAGAATAAGGTGGATGTAAGAAGACCTAATAGAATCTTCTGCTTCTAGAAGGATCTTCCTCTAGATGCTTCTCTTAATAGACATAGTTAGTATAAATAAGGGTCGAGGGTATGAAAAACCCTAGCTTGGATATTATTGTAACAGAGCACTGCCCAACTGGAGGTTGCCCCCTCGAAGAGGCCTGTGAACATTGCTATCTGATTCAAAGTGTTATTTCTGTTGCTACTTCGTATATCATTTCTGTGTATTGTGAAGATTATGCTAGATATTTTACTGTTATTCTGTCATTTCTAGCATTTCATTTATGTTCTTCATATTTTATATATCTGGTATCTTTCAATATCGGTGGCTAACAACCTTTTCCAAATGGCTCAAAACGACTTTCTGGCAATTTTGGCAATTTACTATTTTTAGCAGGTTTTAACTTCCGAGGCCATTTTGAGGGCCCAAATGAAGTTTTTTCAATATCAAGGTTCTCAATGATAACCAAAGGAATAATTGAGCCCCAAAAATGAATATCCTCGATGATACCTTTCGAATGAGCTATCACACGCCTAAAACGGAGATCGTATGCAAAAGTTATGACCCTGGGAAGTTGATGTACTCACTTACCCAAACGAGACCCACATGACTTTTGGTGCTTCATCTCCCAGGGTTAGGTTTTTGGATGTCTATGGTTTTTGGAATTCCTGCTTATTGTAAAAAGGCCTTCAGAGCCTCATTGTAATCGTCTTCTTGCGAATGCGAGTAGCCGTCACATCTCTTCTCGGAGATAAGCTGCCACCATTCTAGCAAGTCTTTCACTCTGTATTTTTACAGTCTCTGTACATTTTTATGATTAATAGAAATTGTGTATTACTGTATAAATATGCTTATGGTTTCATCTCTGATACATTTCTTTTATATTATTGAATATCTTCAATATCTCTGTGCATTTCTTTATTATATCTCTGCTCTTATTTCGTGCCGAAAATAATCCGGATCAGTGGTATCAGAGCAGGCTACTCTTGATCATTTTTTCAGTGCATGTCCCCGACGAGGTCCAAGTATAGCAAGTTGGGTATTGAGCTTGTGGCTCTTGAAGACAATTTCTCTCACACACCCAAGAAACCCTCAATGGTGGAAGAAAAGAAAAATGATGAAGCAGACGATCCTATCAATCTGTTGCTTGAGCAAACTCTCACGCGAAAGAGGGACAAAATGATGGAGAATTTTTCCCAGATCCTTCAATGCCTGCCGATAGCATCAGGCGCATCTTCATCAAGCGACCACTTTGGAGGCACATCGCCTTTCAAGGTACAAGTTAATTTTGATATTCCTGTATTTGAAGGACAGATAGATGCAGAAGCCCTAGAAAAATGGTTAACTCTGATGGAAGGTTATTTCTCTGTTCATAATTTTTATGACAAAGAAAAGATCACCTTTGCACTCCTTAAAGCTCTCCCTCATGTCAAACATTGGTGGGAAACTTACTGGGAGAAAAGTTCCACAGAGGAGTCTGGAATATATGGGGCCGATCCCGCTTGGGAATTTTTTGCGGATGTGGTAAAAGAACATTATTACCTTGTTGGCAACTATGAGGACCAGTACATGAGATGGACCACACTGCGGCAAGAGAGGGGCCAAGCAGTTTCGAAGTTCACCAATACCTTCCATACCTTGCGCACCAAGCTGGGTATCAAAGACTCTGAGTGACATTTGGTTCTGAAATACCGTGGGGCTCTACACAGATACATCCAAACTGAAATGGATTTTCTGGACATCTGATCACTCGGTGCTGCTTATCGATATGCTATTAAAATTGAGAAGAAATTTAAGCACCAGAAAAAACAGGAATTCGGGTCTGCAAATCCGCAACAACCAAAGTATGACAAAGATGGCCCAAACAAATAGTCTCCTGAAAACCAGTCCAAGACACAGGAAAAGAAGGGTCACGGGAAGACAAAGAAGGACACCGGAAAATGGTGCGAGTTCCACAAAATCGCTTTGCACAAAACAAATGAATGTCGCTCAAAATAATCAATGGTGGCCGATATCAAAGACAAGGAGCCAAACCTTGATTCGGAAACTGATTATGAAAATAATGGTAAAAGACAGATCATCGACGCAGACCCCACTGCTATTTTCGCGACCGCAAAAATTCAACCAGAAGAACCAACATATCATGAAGAAGGGGAGCGCCTTTTTCATTCACAGATGTGGGTGAAGGGGACCCCGCTGCATTTTATTGTTGATAGTGGAAGCCAGAAGAACGTCATCTCAACAGAGGTCGTCAGAAAGTTGGGATTATCGAAAACACCACATTCGCAACCATACAACATTGGGTGGCTTCGCCAAGGACGAGATCTCTATGTCAGCCAACAGTGTTGATTATCATACGGCATCCAACCCTTCAAGGATGAGGTATTATGTGATGTTGCCCCACTCGATGTCTGTGATGTGCTCTTGGGCCAACCATATATGTGGAGATGCCATGTTGTTTATGAGTCTCGACATCGTAGTGTCATTGTTACTTTGGGCGGTCATCTCTATAGAATACCAGAGGTAGTTCCGACAAAAGTGTCACAAGGTAGTATCTCATACTACAAAATTTAGCTTCTTCATAATCTGTTCAAAAAGGGGAACAAGGATGCTGCAACCACTACAACCTTACCCCAAGCACCTTCTATCCAATAGAAGCAGGTCGACAAGGTTGCAACAAAGTGCAAATATTCCTTCTGCACATCATCCTCTCATGTATCTTGACTTGTTGAGGAGCCTCAACTGCAACAGGTTCGTGACATATTTCCACAAACTGAGCAGCGCGACGTCTCCAGCAAGACAAGCAGCTCACCAGGATGCAGATTCAACAAATGCTTTTCCATCTCCCCCGGGAACTCAACATAATGGAGAGCATTTCTTCCTAATGAGGGAGGATTGATCGAGGTGGATATCAGTGGCCACCCACCTTTTCCAAATGTCTCAAAATGACTTTCTAGCAATTTTGGCAATTTACTATTTTTAGCAGGTTTTAACTTCCGGGGCCATTTTGAGGGCCCGAATGAAGGTTTTTAAATATCTAGGTTCTAAATGATATCCAAAGGAATGATTGAGCCCCCAAAATGAATCTCCTTGATTATACCTTTCCAACGAGCTATCACACACCTAAAACGGAGATCGTATGCAAAAGTTACGACCCCGGGAAGTTGATGTACTCACTTACCCAAACGGGGCCCACATGAATTTTGGCGCTTCATCTCCCAGGGTTAGGTTTTTGGATGTCTAGGGTTTTTTTCATTCCTTCTTATTGTAAAAATTCCTTCAGAGCCTCATTGTAATCCTCTTCTTGCGAATGCAAGTAGATGTCACATCTCTTCTCGGAGATAAGCTGCCACCATTCTAGCAAGTCTTTCACTCTTTATTTTTACAGTCTCTGTACATTTCTCTGATTAATAGAAATCGTGTATTACTATATATATGTGCTTATGGTTTCATCTCTGATACATTTCTGTTATATTATTGAATATCTACAATATCTCTTTGCATTTCTTTATTATATCTCCGCTCTCATTTCGTGCCGAAAATAATCCAGATCAGTGGTATCAGAGCAGGTTGCTCTTAATCGTTTTTTTAGTGCATGTCCCCGACGAGGTCCGAGGATAGAAAGTTGGGTCTTGAGCTTGTTTCTATTGAATACAATCACTCTCGCGCACCCAAGAAACCCTCAATGGTGGAAGAAAAGAAAAACGACAAAGCAGACGATCCTATCAATCTGCTGCTTGAGCAAGCTCTCACGCGACAGAGGGATGAAATGATGGAGAATTTTTCCCACATCCTTCAATGCCTGTCGATAGAATCAGGCGCATATTCATCAAGAGGCCACTTTGGAGGCACCTCGCCTTTCAAGATACAAGTTAATTTTGATATTCTTGTATTTGAAGGACAGATAGATGCAGAAGCCCTAGAAAAATGGTTAACTCTTCCTGAAGGTTATTTCTCTGTTCACAATTTTTTCGACAAAGAAAAGATCACCTTTGCACTTCTTAAATCTCTCCCTCATGTCAAGCATTGGTGGGAAACTTACTGGGAGAAAAGTTCCACAGAGTAGTCTGGAATATATGGGGCCGATCCCACTTGGGATTTTTTTGTGGATACGGTAAAGGAACAGTATTACCCTGTTGGGAACTATGAGGACCAGTACATGAGATGGACCACACTATAGAAAGAGAGGGGACAAGAAGTTTTAGAGTTCACCAATACCTTCCATACCTTGCGCACCAATATGGGTATCAAAGACTCCGAGCAACATTTGGTTCTGAAATACCGTGGGGCTCTACACAGATACATCCAAACTGAAATGGATTTTCTGGACATCTCATCACTCAGTGTTGCTTATCGATATGCTATTAAAATTGAGCAGAAATTTAAGCACCAGAACAAACGGGAATTCGTGTCTGTAAATCCATAACAACCAAAGTATGACAAAGACGGCCCGAACAAACAGTCTCCCGAAAACCATTCCAAGACATAGGAAACGAAGGGTCATGGGAAGACAAAGAAGGACACTGGAAAATGGTGTGAGTTCCACAAAATCCCTTGGCACAACACCGATGAATGTCACTCAAAATAGTCTTTGGTGGTCGAGATCAAAGACAAGGAGCCAAACCTTGATTCAGAATCTAATTCTGAAAATAATGGTAAAAGACAGATCATCGACGCAGACCCCACTATTATTGTCACGACCGTAGAAATTCAACCAGAAGAACCAACAGATCCTGAAGAAGGGGAGAAACCTTTTCATTCACAGATGTGGGTGAAGGGGACCCCGCTGCATTTTATTGTTGATAGCGGAAGCTAGAAGAACTTCATCTCAACAGAGGTCATCAAATAGTTGGGATTGTCGACAACACCACATCCGCAACCATACAACATTGGGTGGCTTCACCAAGGACGAGATCTCTGTGTCAGCCAATAGTGTCGATTATCATACGACATCCAACCCTTCAAGGATGAGGTATTATGTGATGTCGCCCCACTCGATGTCTGTGATGTGCTCTTAGGCCAACCATATATGTGGAGACACCATGCTGTTTATGAATCTCGACCCCATAGTGTCATTGTTACTTTGGGGGGTCATCTCTATAGAATACCAGAGGTAGATCTGACTACTGTTCAACCTAAAAAGTGTCGCAAGGTAGTATCTCATACTGCAAAATTCAGCTTCTTCACAATCTGTTTAAAAGGAGAACAAAAGGACACTGCAACCACTACAGCCTTGCCCCAAGCACCTTCTATTCAATAGAAGCAGGTCGACAAGGCTGCAACAAAGTGCAAATATTCCTTCTGCACATCATCCTCTCATGTATCTTGACTTGTTGAGCAGCCTCAACCGCAACAGGTTCGTGACAAATTTCCACAAACTGAGCAGCGCGACGTCTCCAACATGACAAGCAACTCACCAAGATGCAGATTCAACAAATGATTTTCCCTCTCCCCCGGGAACTCAACGCAATGGAGACAATTTCTTCCTAAGGAGGGAGGATTGATCTAGGTGGATATTGGTGGCCACCCACCTTTTCCAAATGGCTCAAAACGACTTTCTGGCAATTTTGGCAATTTACCATTTTTAGCAGGTTTTAACTTTCGGGGCCATATTGAGGGCCCAAATGAAGGTTTTTCAAGATAAAGGTTCTCAATGATAGCCAAAAGAATAATTGAGCCCCCAAAATGAATCTCCTCGATGATACATTTCCAACGAGCTATCACACGCCTAAAACGGATATCGTATGCAAAAGTTACGACCCCGGGAAGTTGATGTACTCACTTACCCAAACGGGGCCCACATGACTTTTGGCGCTTCATCTCCCAGGGTTAGGTTTTTGGATGTCTAGGATTTTTGGCATTCCTACTTATTGTAAAAATTCCTTCAGAGCCTCATTGTAATCATCTTCTTGCGAATGCGAGTAGACGTCACATCTCTTCTCAGAGATAAGCTGCCACCATTCTAGCAAGTCTTTCACTCTTTATTTTTACAGTCTCTGTACATTTATCTGATTAATAGAAATTGTGTATT
Source organism: Picea engelmannii (assembly GCA_009831015.1). Classification (NCBI taxonomy): domain Eukaryota; kingdom Viridiplantae; phylum Streptophyta; class Pinopsida; order Pinales; family Pinaceae; genus Picea; species Picea engelmannii. The sequence continues at coordinate 89,640 of ML810646.1, forward strand.
ACTGTATATCTGTGCTTATGGTTTCATCACTGATACATTTCTGTTATATTATTGAATATCTACAATATCTTTGTGCATTTCTTTATTATATATCCGCTCTCATTTCGTGCCGAAAATAATCCGGATCAGTGGTATCAGAGCAGGATGCTCTTGATCGTTTTTCCAGTGCATGTCCCTGACAAGGTCCGAGTATAGAAAGTTGGATCTTGAGCTTGTATCTCTTGAATACAATCGTTCTCGCACACCCAAGAAACCCTCAATGGTGGAAGAAAACAAAAACGACGGAGCAGACAATCTTATCAATTTGTTGCTTGAGCAAGCTCTCACTTGATAGAGGGATGAAATGATGGAGAATTTTTCCCACATCCTTCAATGCCTGCCAATAGCATCAGGCGCATCTTCATCAAGTGGCCACTTTGGAGGCACCTCACCTTTCAAGGTACAAGTTAATTTTGATATTCCTGCATTTGAAGGACAGATAGATGCAGAAGCCCTAGAAAAATGGTTAACTCTGCTGGAAGGTTATTTCTCTGTTCACAATTTTTCTAACAAAGAAAAGATCACCTTTCCACTCCTTAAATATCTCCCTCATGTCAAACATTGGTGGGAAACTTACTGGGAGCAAAGTTCCATAGAGGAGTCTGGAATGTATGGGGCCAATCCCACTTGGGGTTTTTTTGTGGATGCGGTAAAAGAACAGTATTACCCTGTTGGTAACTATGAGGACCAGTACATGAGATGGACCACACTGCGGCAAGAGAGGGGCCAAGCAGTTTCGGACTTCACCAATACCTTCCATACCTTGTGCACCAAGCTGGGTATCAAAGACTCTGAGTGACATTTGGTTCTGAAATACAGTGGGGCTCTGCATAGATACATCCAAATTGAAATGGATTTTCTAGACATCTCATCACTCGGTGACGTTTATCGATATGCTATTAAAATTGAGCAGAAATTTAAGCACCAGAAAAAATGGGAATTCAGGTCTGCAAATCCAAAACAACCAAAGTATGACAAAGATGGCCCGAACAAACAGTCTCCCAAAAACCAGTCCAAGACACAGGAAAAGAAGGGTCACAGGAAGACAAAGAAGGACACTGGAAAATGGTGCGAGTTCCACAAAACCCCTTGGCACAACACTGATGAATGTCGCTCAAAACAGTCATTGGTGGCCGAGATCAAAGATAAGGAGCCAAACCTTGATTCAGAATCTGATTCTGAAAATAATGGTAAAAGACAGATCATTGACGCAGACCCCACTGCTATTGTCGCGACCCCAACAATTCAACCAGAAGAACCAACGGATCCTGAAGAAGGGGAACGCCTTTTTCATTAAAAGATGTGGGTGAAGGGGACCCCGCTACATTTTATTGTTGATAGTGGAAGCCAGAAGAACATCATCTCAACAGAGGTTGTCAAATGGTTAGGATTGTCGACAACACCACATACGCAACCATACAACATTAGGTGGCTTCACCAAGGATGAGATCTCCATGTTAGCCAACAGTTTCAATTATCATACGGCATCGAACCCTTCAAGGATGAGGTATTATGTGATGTTTCCCCACTCGATGTCTGTGATGTGCTCTTGGGCCAACCATATATGTGGAGACACCATGTTGTTTATGAGTCTCGACCACGTAGTGTCATTGTTACTTTGGGGGGTCATCTCTATAGAATACCAGAGGTAGTTTTGACTACTGTTCAATCTAAAAAGTGTCTCAAGGTAGTATCTCATACTGCAAAATTCAACTTCTTCACAATCTGTTCAAAAGGAGAACAAAAGGACACTGCAACCACTACAGCCTTACCCCAAGCACCTTCTATCCAACAGAAGCAGGTCGACAAGGCTACAGAAAAGTGAAAGGATTCCTTATGCACATCATCCTCTCATGTATCTTGACTTGTTGAGCAGCCTCAACCGCATCAAGTTCATGACAGATTTCCACAAACTGAGCAGCGCGACGTCTCCAGCATGACAAGCAGCTCACCTAGATGCAGATTCAACAAATGCTTTTCCCTCTCCCCCAGGAACTCAACACAATGGATACCATTGATTCCTAAGGAGGGAGGATTGATCCAGGTGGATATCGGTGGCCACCCACCTTTTCCAAATGTCTCAAAACGGCTTTCTGGCAATTTTGGCAATTTACTATTTTTAGCAGGTTTTAACTTCCGGGGCCATTTTGAGGGCCCAAATGAAGGTTTTTCAATATAGAGGTTTTCAATGATATCTGAAGGTATAATTGATCCCCACAAATGAATCTCCTCTATGATACCTTTCCAACAAGCTATCACACGCCTAAAACGGAGATCGTATGCAAACGTTACGACCCCGGGAAGTTGATGTACTCACTTACCCAAACGGGGCCCACATGACTTTTGGCGCTTCATCTCCTAGGGTTAGGTTTTTGGATGTCTAGGATTTTTTTCATTCCTGCTTATTGTAAAAAGGCCTTCAGAGCCTCATTGTAATCGTCTTCTTGCGAATGCTAGTAGCCGTCACATCTCTTCTCGGAGAGAAGTTGCCACCATTCTAGCAAGCCTTTCACTCGGTATTTTTACAGTCTCTGTACATTTCTCTGATTAATAGAAATCATGTATTACTGTATATCTATGCTTATGTTTGCATCTATGATACATTTATGTTATATTATTGAATATCTTCAATATCTCTGTGCATTTCTTTATTATATCTCCGCTCTCATTTCGTGCCGAAAATAATCTGGATCAATGGTATCAGAGGAGGCTACTCTTGATCATTTTTTCAGTGCATGTACCTGACGAGGTCCGAGTATAGCAAGTTGGGTCTTGAGCTTGTCTCTCTTGAAGAGAATTTCTCTCACACACCCAAGAAACCCTTAGTGGTGGAATAAAAGAAAAATGATGGAGCAGACGATCCTATCAATCTGTTGCTTGAGCAAGCTCTCACGCGACAGAGGAACGAAATGATGGAGAATTTTTCCCACATCCTGCAATGCCTACCGATAGTATCCTCCTCATCTTCATCAAGCGGCCACTTTGGAGGCCCCTTTCCTTTCAAGGTACAAGTTAATTTTGATATTCCTGTATTTGAAGGACAGATAGATGCAGAAGCCCTAGAAAAATGGTTAACTCTATTGGAAGGTTATTTCTCTGTTCACAATTTTTCCGACAAAGAAAAGATCACATTTGCACTCCTTAAAGATCTCCCTCTTGTCAAACATTGGTGGGAAACTTAATGGGAGAAAAGTTCCACAGAGGAGTCTGGAATATATGGGGTCGATCGCACATGGGATTTTTTTGTGGATGCGGTAAAAGAACAGTATTACCTTGTTTGCAACTATGAGGACCAGTACATGAAATGGACCACACTGTGGAAAGAGAGGGGCCAAGTTGTTTCAGAGTTCACCAATACCTTCCATACCTTGCGCACCAAGATGGGTATCAAAGACTCCGAGCAACATTTGGTTCTGAAATACCATGGGGCTCTACACAGATACATCCAAACTGAAATGGATTTTCTGGACATCTCATCACTCGGTGCTACTTATCGATATGCTATTAAAATTGAGCAGAAATTTAAGCACCAGAACAAATGGGAATTCGGGTCTACAAATCCGCAACAACCAAAGTATGACAAAGACAGCCCAAACAAACAGTCTCCCGAAAAACATTCCAAGACACAGGAAAAAAAGAGTCACGAGAAGACAAAAAAGGACACCGGAAAATGGTGTGAGTTCCACAAAATCCCTTGGCACAACACCGATGAATGTCACTCAAAATAGTCATTGGTCGCCGAGATCAAATACAAGGAGCCAAACCTTAATTCAGAATCTAATTATGAAAATAATGGTAAAAGACAGATCATCGACGCAGACTCCACTGCTATTGTTGCGACCATAGCAATTCAACCAGAAGAACGAACAGATCCTGAAGAAGGGGAGTGCCTTTTTCATTCATAGATGTGGGTAAAGGGGACCCTGCTGCATTTTATTGTTGGTAGCGGAAGCCAGAAGAACCTCATCTCAACAGAGGTCGTCAAACAATTGGGATTGTCGACAACACCACATCCACAACCATACAACATTGGGTAGCTTCTCCAAGGACGAGATCTCTGTGTCAGCCAAAAGTGTCGATTATCATATGACATCCAACCCTTCAAGGATGAGGTATTATGTGATGTTGCCCCACTTGATGTCTGTGATGTGCTCTTGGGCCAACCATATATGTGGAGACACCATGTTGTTTATGAGTCTCGACCCCGTAGTGTCATTGTTACTTTGGGGGGTCATCTCTATAGAATACCAGAGGTAGTTCCAACTACTGTTCAACCTAAAAAGTGTCGCAAGGTAGTATCTCATACTGCAAAATTTAGCTTCTTCACAATCTGTTCAAAAGGAGAACAAAAGGACACTGCAACCACTACATCCTTGACCCAAGCACCTTCTATCCAATAGAAGTAGGTCGAAAAGGCTGCAGAAAAGTGAAAATATTCCTTCTGCACATCATCCTCTCATGTATCTCGACTTGTTGAGCAGCCTCAACCATAAAAGGTTCGTGACAAATTTTCTCAAACTGAGCAGCACGACGTCTCCAGCAAGACAACCAGCTCACCAAGATGCAGATTCAACAAATGCTTTTCCCTCTCCCCCGGGAACTCAACGAAATGGAGACCATTTCTTCCTAAGGAGGGAGGATTGATCCAGGTGGATATCGGTGGCCACCCACCTTTTCCAAATGGCTCAAAACGACGTTCTAGCAATTTTGGCAATTTACTATTTTTAGTAGCTTTTAACTTCCGGGGCCATTTTGAGGGCCCTAATGAAGGTTTTTCTAGACATAGGTTCTCAATGATAGCCTAAGGAATAATTTATCCCCCAAAATGAATCTCCTCGACGATACCTTTCCAACGAGCTATCACACGCCTAAAACAGAGATCGTATGCAAAAGTTACGACCCCGGGAAGTTGATGTACTCACTTACCCAAACGGGGCCCACATGACTTTTGGTGCTTCATCTCCCAGGGTTAGGTTTTTGGATGTCTACGGTTTTTGGAATTCCTTCTTATTGTAAAAAGGCCTTCAGAGCTTCATTGTAATCGTCTTCTTGCGAATGTGAGTAGCCGTCACATCTCTTCTCGGAGATAAGATGCCACCATTCTAGCAAGTCTTTCACTCTGTATTTTTACAGTCTCTGTACATTTCTCTGATTAATAGAAATCGTGTATTACTGTATATATTTGCTTATGGTTGCATCTCTGATAAATTTCTGTTATATTATTGAATATCTGCAATATCTCTGTGCATTTCTTTATTATATCTCCGCTCTCATTTCGTGCCGAAAATAATCTGGATCAGTGGTATCAGAGCAGGCTGCTCTTGATCGTTTTTTCAGTGCATGTCCCCGA